>DWPT01002300.1:0-16457 GCA_018251895.1 Agathymus mariae mariae | reverse complement strand
ACGGTAGGGATTTGTTGAAGCGATGGCGTAGTTTGACGTTCGAAAAGTGTTTGCAAAAACCAACTTCGAATAAAATAATATTTCATTTCATTTCATTATGACTTTTTTATTTATCGACGGATTGAAATTAAAAGAACTTTGAATATTAATCGATTATTGTTATTATTTATAGCATGTGCAGAAAGCGATAAGTTATAATTTTATTATATGTATAGATTTATAGAGTAATTAAAATACAAAACGAAAACCAACGGTTATGTGGATGTATGTGTGTGGGTGTGTGTTTATGTTATGTGTGAGAGGTCTGGATGTGTGTTTGTAATAATATAATAATAAGACTGCTAATCATTTTTCCGTGTTCCAATAATAATAATAATGCATGAGTTTACCAACTTAAAATCACATCGCAGTGAATGAGTAGCAGCTTGAAATCCACAATATTAATCCAAAATCAACAACTCCTTCATAAATGAATAAAAAGTTTTTTTTTTTGCTCGAGACCTTCGTAGTCACCATTTATTTAAAACTTTATTTTACCTTTAAAAAAATGGTACAACAGGTGGGCTTAATGCTAGAAGCATTCTCTGCCAGTCGACCTCAGGGAAAAACAGAGACATCGAAGGCGGTATATAGCCCTTCTTATGTCACCCGGGACGGCATTCCAAAGCTGAGTTGTGTATATAGTAAAAGAGTTGGAAGGAAAACCGGATCGGTGAAGTGGAATTTACAATGCAATAGAATCACAAGATCGAAGTTGACGTTCATCATAATACTACACAAAGATACTGAAAGTTTTGTTTCAGATATCTTGGGGAGGTGGTGTCAAATATAACACAGTGTAGAGAGTGTTAAGTGATCTAATTTGTCTGCGCTCGCGAATTGGAAGCCATTTAAATTGGCGACAATGGGAAGAGATGTGGTCGAATTTGCGTAGACAGTATCTGTCTTCATCTGAAGCGAATGGCGTAATTAATAAGACGATCCAACCTATTAAGAAAATCTCCACACATGTTAAGTGGACTTCATTTATAACTCTGAATCCCATTTTCCCATTCGGTACTCCGGCACTTTAACAGATTCAAATACATTGCAACCTTACGTTTGTCACGTCAGAAATTTGACGATCTGTTTCGTACTCAGTTATACTATTATCAGGTTCTTAAAGTAAACTCGTTACTACTATACTACACTATATGGGTTATTGTATTATTAAAATAAACGTATTGAGTAAATATATAAATATGACTGCCAGTTGTTTTAGGCGTCACCCAATAGTAAATTTCAGTGGAAACGCCCATATTATAACCGTTTTCACAAATAAACGGAGTAAGTCAGTTAATGCTATTACAAACATAAGACAGTTTACAGATGAAGACCGCTGAACTTGTTGACTTCGCTTATTTTAGTACTCAATTATTTTCATAATATTTTATGCCATATGGTTTCCTGCTGTGGGGTAAACCAGCGGACAGCGGACATTTAATATTTGTGTTATAGAAAAGAGGTATTAGGGGGAAAATTTAAAGAAACAAGTGTACTCATATACGCAATTGTAGATCAAGAAATAGGCATAATTTAGCTACGTCTTCATATCGTCTTCAAAAGGTTCAGCGTTCTTTTGTGGGGCTCGGAGTTCGTTTTGACAATAAGGTTCCAAAGTTAGTAAATAGTTTACTATTGGAAATTTCAAGTGACCATTTAAAGTACAGCTTTTAAGGAAAGGCTATTGTTAATATAAAATATATATATTTTTAGGACAGGTCAAGGTACATACAGTATACACTATACTTAGTGAATGTAGTGATATCCTAGAACAATAAAATTGTAGGTTGTGATAATTATGATGACTCCGATCTTATTACATTCATGATAATGTTAATGTGATATACGAGTTCTTATAATTGTAATGTTGTACCTGCAAACCATTCACCGATTATAAATTAAACAATAGACATGTTTGAGGTCGACAGCAAATTGATTAGTGAATATATTAGCTTTTAATCTAGTCGGTAGAGACTCCGACTGCCGAACGTATGGTGGCGGGTCTATTTTTACCCAGATTGAACATTAACACAACAAAATAATGTTTCCTCTTCGGCGTTCATTGTATTCGTCTACTACTATGTTATTCCATGTCATCTGCGACAAAAATAATCCTGGTGCAGGGGTATTATTGTGTGTTTATTTTCTATTTGTTATCACTGCTCCTCAGTACTATAACGCAATACCTTATTTATACCTGCAAAACTAACAAAACCAGACGTAAGTTATGATTGCTGCATCACACGCCTATCATTTAAGCAGAACAGACATTTACGATATCACTGCTTTAGTCTCCTTTACAGAACGGCCGTCCTCCATCGGGGCCTTAAACTGATCGTTCAGGGCTATCCAACATTAGATGCCGCGGAGCCGTAAATCGTTTTACGCAATCGTAACCGGCGCTTAGGTTTACAGCCTTTTCATTACGCTCTGTATCCCGTTTCGGTTATTAACTCATTTATTATATATATGGGTTGAGATACCTACTATAGTACTGTCATGGTTATAGAGGATTTTTAGATATCGTATTACATATAAAATACAATTAACGATCAAAGGAGAGCCACGAAAAGAAGATTCAGCGCTAAAACTATAATGTGTGTTATTTGGCTTATGCTAATACGAATATTATACAGAACGACGCTATGACTATTATTATTACATGCACACCCGCTATCTGATATTGGTTCGGAAAACAAAATTTTAGGCGCAAAAGCAATTTTAATGTTCCGGAGTCCGATCCCCATGTATAACAGAACGCCCTCTCACAACACAAACGATTCCGTAAAACACGTAATTTTATGAAACAAACATAATTACAAACAGTGATTTAAATGTTGAATCAGCTAAAGGCGACCTCATCGCCATGGAAGGGATCTCATTCAGACAGCCTTTCTGTAGAAGACAATATTCATGAATGTAATATATACTTTTGGACGACTTTAGGATTTATAGATAAAATAACATATTTAGTCATAAACAAGAAACTTCTTTCAGTGGACTCGAAATCAACTCGGAATGGAAAACCAAAAACGTTCCATGTGCAAATAATTAGAATATCAAATATGTAATCAAACAATAACTTCTTAAAATAAGCAGAGTCAGACTTTCCAAAAGACAAACCCACTGTTTCTTTGAAATCAATCGTTTATTGCTGCTAGTTACGATTCAAAACGTCTAGCAAATAAAACTACGCGCTTCACCAAACACGTTCCAGTCAATACTAGTGTAGTTCAGCGTTTAAAGAGAATTTGAAGAGTGCCGCTGGCGTGCTACAATAAAGTTAATTTCACAAACTAAACACTTCTCGTCGTTCCGTCGCGGCCTTTGCACCGACTCACTCGGTGCTACATTTAAAATTGATCCACGGAACGAGAATGATCGTTATGCAAATTTACGTTATATTTTAATGTCATTCTACATTCACAAAAGTTCACTAGGCTAGGCTAGGCGTGGCTAGGTCACTCGCTAACTTTGCTTGAGTTAAATTGAAACACTGATCCACAAAGTACAAAAACAGTATTTTGCTTAAATAAATAGCAAGTAGCAAATAAAAATTCAAGTAAAATATGGTGTCATATTTTATAGATAGCTGGCCGTCAGCTCGGTCGAATCTCTCAGAAATTATGTTTTTACCGAAGTCATCAAAAACTCTCTATAAGCAAATACAAAATTCTTTTAAATATTCCGTTTCACATTAACCTTGGGGCTTTGAAGTGGAATATGCAGAGCGTAGCTTAAAGCGAAGCCATTCCAAATACAACCAAAGCTGTTTCGTAAAGGGCGACTTTCGTCAAGGTCGAAAGACTGACTACACGTATTCTTTATGATGCGTCATTTACTATTTGGTCAAAGAAAAACTAGATTATTTATGGCACTTGAACCTAACTAATAAATTGAATTTTATGTTCAGTAAAACGTGGCAACTATATAAAATATACTGTAATTATGTCCGTGACTTAAGAAATAATAGCTCGTTCCGTATGAGTTTTACGTACGAAAAACAAAGAGTAAGAAAATTGAAGAAAACAGTTTTAATCAATTAGAGAGACGGAGAAACTCACAGCTGTGTCGGTGCAAAGTCGCGCTACGTCAACTACGAAAGCATACCTTCAGCCAACGGTAGCCGCGGCACAGTCGCACAGTCGCACGGTTCGTTTGAAGAGCACCTCAAAGACTCTCGATTACCACTCTCTTTGTGCAAATTAAAATCGCCTCTGATATTTATTTTTTGTCTCCTGAAGCGCACTATTTCTGAAATGTTCTTTTGTACCTTTTCGTCAGTCAGCCACGTAATTAGTACGAAGAGCATTCTTTGGTACTCGGTCACGACACATTTTGTAAGACCTCCGAGACCTCGTAATTGAAGCAACGTTTTTGGAGGTCCCATTTTAATTCCTCGTGTTTTAAATTATTATGTTACACATGTATGAAGGTTAGAGGTACGATTGAAAAATTAGTTTTGCTCTCTGAGAATATTGCGAAAGCGATTATGTCGCACTCAATTAAAAAATAAATTCACCGGAGATTCCGCGAGTTGGTGCTGAATCAAATGGTTACATTATGTAACTGTCAATTGGTCGAGTACGACCAATTCAGTACATTTAATTTATAGAGATCTGCGTACGGGATCAAAACAAACAAGCAAGGTAGAAAATATCCGAAACTGTCAGTAATGGAGGACGAGTGGTGAAGTGGCGCATTAGGCTCGTCAGGAGCTCTCGGATAACGAACGGGTAGGCGGCGATGGCAGCGGCAAGACTCGCTCTAGGGCACTCCAATACCTGCTCCTGCTTACATTGAATAGCTTCAGGTGTACAGGCAGATACAGAGAGGGATTCGGCTTTTATTTTACAAGAAAAAATTATTCTTCGTATTAGTCTGGGGACCATAACATATATATATATATAATATTCATATTTGTACACTTAAAGTGTACTTTCTGTCTGTCTACAGTGTTACAAGTTCCAACTACATAATTTTGATAGGAATATTTAACGCTGTTGGTGATTTTCTACATTCCTTAGTTACTTTTATTACCTATTACTGAATTAAGTCACTCTTCGAATAAAAGTATGGAATAATATTAAGAAATGTTTTTTAAATCCATGCAGTAATATAACTGATTCACGATAAATCCATTATTTTGCTGGTTTCTAAAGAAACTGGTTACTAGGAAAATGCAATACAAGTACAGCAGTATGCTATTAATGGAAAGATAAAATATTTTGTTAAAAAGAAAAAAATTGCAAGGCAAACTATTAAAAGCATAAAATTAAAATAAAAAAATTTGAAGTCTGTTCAAATTACCTGAGCTGTAAATTAATTACTCTTCATTGTTAACAAGCAGATTTATATAAGAGGTTTTACTTGCTCTTCACCTATGACGTCACGCATGGACCAGTCGGAATATCCACTTAACGCCAGGAAGCCGGCACACCTCGTTCAACGTAGTACAAAGGAAAATGTTTCACGAATATTTATTGATGAAGCAAGCAAATGAGCAAAGTCAGTTAATACAGTAAAGGATAAACAAATTCTCTTCTTCCCCGTCAGCGCCCAAACGTTGTTTATTGAACCGGACTGACATCGTTGAACAACTCCCATTTTATAACGCATTTATTTTATAACTCAGATTGTTAATGATGTGACACCAAATTACTTCGCTGAAACGGAGTAAGCGAAGAGTGAAGGCATTCCAATATGCGTTGATAGTCAATTTTACACATATAGGTACTTGGGAGAACTTTCACGTTCATGTTTTCTCATAACAGCTGCAGGTATAGACAGGTTTCAAACTCAAAGCCTTAAAAAAGACAGTCACAACCATTTTAAGTATATTAATATATAATCTATGTATACTTTCATAATAATCTGTAGGTTCTGTCTGTTTATTAATTTTAGTGACATATTCTCACTGGCTCACAAATTCTACCGTGTTCTAAATGTTTGTGCCTGTGTACTTCTACAATTCAAAAACGTCTTGCCCGATCTTAATGAAAATTAGCGTATAAAAAGAACATGTGATTGCACACATGATTAGCTATATAGGTAGTGACCTACTGTACTGTACTGAGTAATTATGCTACTGTTACGAAGGTTCTCGAAAGTTCGGCCGATTGCTCAAGTGAAATAAAGTCTCAATGAAATGAAAATATTTTGGCATATCACGAGCCTGCGTATCCTGAGACGTAACATTGGTATATAAACTTTAGGCCACAACCTAACGCAGACAGGTATGTCGGTGAAAATGTTCAAATTGTTCATGTTAAACATTTATTTACAGCTTATTTTTGGTTTAACACTTCAAACTGCGATAACCACATGCATTTTATCATGGTACGTGTTGAAGCTAAGCTACTTAAACTTGTTCATTAAGCTCGGTGAAGTTATGGAACCTTTAGTTAAAATTTTGATCTGGTTTGATTTATTTGATTGATATTGTTCATATATATGTTTTTATGTAGACCTACAGCATCCCATCTATGGATCATCATCACCTGTAAGGCTGAATATTTAACTTTAGACATTTATCGCCTTATTATGTTTTATGATACTAACAATACTTATAATGATCCTGCCTGATTTCCATTACTGTTGGATCTATCAAACCTTAATCAAGGCATTATTAAAGGCAGGTAGGTACGTTTGGCAAACTTCACATGCATCATTGTACTTTGGAAAAGTCTGGAAATTCACTTAAATTGATTTATAATCGTTAAATATTTATTTATTTTAAACCACATATCCGGCTGGAACACAATTTATATAAAAGTATTCTTGGTTTAAGGGATGAATGGACAAATACTGGTAAACCTGCGCTCTAAACAACGGACCAATAAGTTCCCTGAATCAAATAATAAATTGTATCTAGATACCGCATGGCCTATCTAAATTGTGCGACGAGGGAGTAGAACGCTGTGATCCTTCTTCGTTTGCGTTACAGTTTCATTTTGCTTATCGGAAAACATTTATTCGTTCTGAGTACGATAGAAACGTGACCGGACATCGATAAAGTATCTTACGTAGCGGTGTTAAGGCTCAACGAAGGGCGGCGGCCACCGTGCAGGTGTGTTGTTTGCGCACTACAAGGTATTTGCGTTCAACGCGCGCCGTCTATGCAGATTACTTTCAATATCACTTTACTTAAAGAAAACTGAAACCAAGCTTTCGGCGCGGAGGTAAAACTTGCAACTTATATTGCGACCATTTTATTTCCTTTCCTATCTAATGTATTCGTGATTCGTGAATTGAATCAAACCGCTGTCGAGCGGCGCCGGCGTGGTGAAGTAGGTATCGAGTTTGTTCAGCGTGACCATGTTCGTCATTTTGGTATAATATCCAGTTTGAACTTCATTAAATATTTGTACTATGCAACAATCCAGGAACATTATACAATTATGTAAATAAACTTATAGACATGACTTACATCACGCCCCACCATAACTGGTGTTTATAAAACAGCTATAATTAAGTCTTTTATAGCATTAAAATTTTCTTATTCAGTAATGATACTTTGACGATTTTTTATCCGGTGATCTACTTTGTGACCTGGATACAATAGGGTGTAAATAAATAAGTAGAAATACCTTGATTAAATTGGGAACATGTCATCGCTCAACCAGGGTGTGATAGTAGGACCTGCAGAAAACAACAGTGAGCCGTTGAATTCGAAAGGCCTAGGGCCGGTCGGAGCGGCGACAACTATGAGATCCGTCTGTAAATGAATGTCCAGTAGGATTTCTAAATACCGATTTACTAGGATGGATGGAAGATATAAATTGAGCTTTAACATTTTTGCTGGAGGGCATCTCAATTCGTCTAAAATGATATCAGTTGCATGGAACTTAAAATAATTAAATGTATTAAGTATGAAGGATGCTCAAATGGAAATTTTAAATGGAGTGAATTATATGGCCGATAAATGATTTCACCTTAACGTAATACATTCCAAGTTTAGTAAGGGACGCCACGGTGTAAGAGGTGTAAAAGGCTCCTTCTTTGTTTGACTCCAAGCCAATCTCCTCTGCTAATAATGGGAGATATCAACCAACGGACGAAGTCATAACACCTAAGTCACCGGGCTCTGTACCACGTACACAGCGTTAGCTGACGGTAAATGTGCTTGGTGCCAAGGTGCTAAAACACCCACACTTCCTTTATTTAAAGGGCGGACATCTATGGAAGAATTATAGATCAGCAATAGTGGAATGTGGGTAACTATAAATTATAGTTACTGATCTATGCGACACGCTTTGTGAAGTTGTGTTGTCTATACGTCGTAACGCTGTCTGAACATATAAGTGAACATATACCTAGAATGTTATGGTTAATGGTAATAAATGTTATCAAGGAAATCTTAGTGATAATGAAGATTGTACACACAGGATATTAGAGTTACCGTAATCGTTACCAGAGTAGTGATAATATGCATTAAATATATGCACAGTTTGCAAATTTGAAATTGTGCTTTTCGTTTCAAGATGCTGCAAGATGATGACATATACACACAGTTGCACACCTAACACGTCACAGGTCAACAATATATGTACAGTAAATAGTAGTTGTTACGTTATTTTTCAGTGATCTTGCAGCTGTAGGAGATTACCCTGTGTACATGGCTCCAAGCTGTACACAAACGCGGTTGAATTGCGCCAGTTATTTATAGTCTCATGAATGTCACTGGATGTGCAACGTTCCATCTCTCACTGCCACTGTTGGTAATGACGTCAGAACGGGTTATGTATGCGAGTACATCACCTATATGTTACCTATAAGAACTACTAAGTAAGTATTTTACTCATATCAGTTTATCACTTATTGAATCACTTATTGATTCTTACAAAAATAATTGTAACGACAGCTGAAATACGATCCAATAAAAGATCATGGAAAACACATTTTTATTGTTATATAAAAAGGTGGTAAAAATGCTTTGTACATGCTGTATTATTCATACCCTCGTTCACCTTTAATAGCTTGGAGCAGTCATAAATGTTGTTTGAAATTAATAATGTAGAAACCAATCATACCTACGTCAATAATCCACAGACAAGAAGATTGGCCGCCTGATATTCACCGCGGTCCGCGGACCTCACTAATACTGAGAAAAGGATGAACTTTTCAACCGACACTTGGAAACTACAATCGACCCACCTTAAATGTTATTCACGATTATCGTTAGAATCATATTGCATGGTGCAGAGCCTAGCGTTTTTTATTTATTGAATTAATATAATAATACACTTCCAGTATGAACTTCAACAATAAAATCTTAGAGACATAGCCTCATCTGCTGTACGAGCAAGAGAGGTTAGCTTATACTGAACGATGTAAGAGTTCGCTGTAGCTTTCTCAAAGTTTGCATATATGCTATGTGTCCACCACAGATATATTCTACTTTTGAGAACTGAAATGGAACGTTTAATTGTTAATCGTCATCTCTATAAATCTCTTCTTGAAGCAACTTGCTTTAAGGTGCAATCATATTAACGACTGCTTACTTATTTTCCACCCACTTAAACATAAATAGTTTCCCAGATTCAGGAACGGTCGGATGCCAGCAAAAATTACTGCGGCCCTGGGATTTTTCTAGTCGAGTTGTACCTGATAAGGTACGAGATATGAGCATTCACAGCGAGCAGTACGACGAGATGGAGGAATGCAATAACCTCCTTACCGCGGCGTTATAAATTAGATACGGACACATTGCGAAAATAATTCATGTATCACTTAATAGTTAAAAAATCTATCAGATTAACACGTTATAAGACGAAATTTTACGTTTATGGTCTTCACTGTCCTTTTTATTGTTTGAGTCAAATTTGTTTAAATAAATATGAAATATTTTTGGCACATTATATGGATGTATTATATAGATGCTAGCCTTCTTAAACACATATTTGAGGTTTGGGAAGCATCACAGAATGCTATAGGTGTTTTTTTGCGATCTGTCTAAGGCATTCGATTGTGTTGAGCATGAATCATTACTTCTTAAGCTTAATCAATGTATTAGTGTAAATGATACCAAATCATCCGGATCATCAATTGTAAAGGGTGTGCCACAAGGCTATAATCTAAGTCAATTCCTTTTTCTGGTTTTTATTAACGATTCACCGTATTTTATCAGCAAACGTGCCGACATTGATTTTTTGGCTTATGACACATCTCTAATACTTAAGACTAAAATAAATTAATTAAATTTTGACGGTGTTAACAGTGCTTTGTCCCATGTATCGCAATGGCTTAACATAAACAATTTAGTTTTAAATACTAAAAAAACAAAGTGTATAGAGTTTGCACTACTAAATGTGCAAAAGGTAAGCAAAATCCTTAAATTAAATAATGAACATTGACTATGGAACAATCCACAGTGTTTTTAGGTGTCACCCTCGATATTATAGTGTAGACGAATATAATAATGACAAGGACGCATGGAAATAATAGTGTCGAAACCGGTTCCGCACAGGTTTAAATTTTTGTTATTACTATGTTGTTTAAAAGATGTACTGAGGAGTTACTTTCGCCGTTTCTTCTCCTTAATGTTAAAGCTCCTTTCCGAAACGGTAGTAGAAGCAAAAAATAATGTACATAAGTGTATTTACAGAATATCTACATAGTTAAACGATTTTGAATTTGAATTTGAATACGTATATGTCACGTCACGTCAATTCAAGTCAAGTCACGGTGAGTGACATAAAATAATCGTCGACCGCTTCACTCGTACACTCGCAGAGACAACGCGACGGACGAGAGCAAACGGCGCGCGGCGCGCGGCTAGCGGCGCCTCCGTTATTACCTGTCTTTTGTAGCTGGTTCCTTTGTCGGGACAATAAATAATAGTTGAAATTGTTTGAGTCGTTTGTTGTTAACCTACTTTCGTACAGTTATTATTTACAAACCGAAGCTTTTTTACATATTCATGCACTGCCGGTAACATACACAACTGTCTGGTCTACAGTGCTGCCTTGAACTTTGTGAATAGTGGAAGTCCATAACAAAATTAAGGGCGACATCCTTCTTTCAACCGTCTCATGACTAAGCTTTGCTGGTAACTGTATAGCTTTAGGGTGAACGTCTCTTCCAAAGTCAATGTGAATTGACGGTACATCTTTTGGTACTTTTGGATTCAAATTACTAAGTATTGTTTATCTAAACTTTACGATCCGTCATGCAGTGTTTGATTAGCCATTTCATTTGGTATCCATTACCCATATCGAAACAAATATGAAATCTGGCACTTTGTGCCGGCGCCCATCTTAGATTTGAAATTTGTCGTAGAGCACAGTATTGTACAAGGCCTTTTATTTGATACGCATATTCAGGGGGTTGTGAAAAAATATGTAATCCGCTATTTTGTAGCGGCGGCATGAATCTTGGATTAACAGTGACACAGAATATATTAAATTATATTGTCATCAGAACTAAAGGTGTGTACTTTGGTACAGCATCTGGCAACAGAAATAGGGTCAAATTTCAATTACTAAATTTTACAATAAGGCAAGCTAAATAAAATCGTTTCGAAATAAAATAAATGTTGATAAAATCTATCTAACGAACACATTCGCAATATAAACTAGTAAGTAACTAGTTTTGAAATTAAAAAATGTTTTTGTTGTTACAATATGTAAGGCGACGTTGCACTGTTCCATGCATTTCGTTTTAAATGAGGAGTCATCGCGTCACGTCCGCGAGCGAATGAGTTCGCGTCCCGGCCGGTGTCACGTGGCACGCTTAAAACTGTCCTAATTAGTATTGCATAGCTGTGAAAGTGTGCAACGTACGACTCGACCGCACCACTACGATTACAAGACTTAAATAATAATAATGTTACTACAACTATCGCTCACAATTGAGCTTTAATTTTACATGTTGTTTTTATTATTGTTACATTATTACTATTACTATGGTTATTTATAATTATAATTTGATAAAAACTGTAACCCTTGATCGGAGCTATAAGGTCGAAGTGTTTTGTCGTAATCAAGACGTCTTGCACGGTATTATACAACACGCTGTTCTAGTCTCAAAACAGCATCGAAAATGTCTTCTGTCGTCGAGTTGTCACCGACCGCCACCATGTCGATGTACAGGAGAACATGAACTTGTTAGGTAGGGGGCTCATACCTTCACTTCACTTTACTGCTAAAACGTGACTCTCTGAATCTAAATTTAACTTAAATCAGTTAAATCCGGCGAGAGAGGTATAGAAACGGTTTAACATTTTGAAATATTATTAATATTAATAATTCTTTACACTTTATAGTTGTCGAAAAACACATCGATATTTTTTAATTTTCATGTTACAATCTTATACTCGTATCTGCATCGAAACAGATCTAAATAAATACTTAATGCGGTACGTTACATATTAAAATGCAATTAAATTACACCTACATACGTGTACAAAAGGTTTACAGGTGTCATAGGACAAGTAACTGGTCCCAAATATCAAAATCAAATTTTACAATCTCGAAATTTACAATTACTTTCACTCTATGGCTCTCTGTAGCCACCAGTCTGTCACCGAATGAGGTCAACTAAATTTAGTCCATTTTAACTCTCTTAAGATAAGTCTGTGCGCTTCCGCTAATAGGACCCCATTTATTATAGCGCCAAAATTCCAGAACATATCTGTCACCATTAGTAACAACATTAGGATCTTGGGAGTTACCATCTTGAGTCGAATGCAGTACCGGACTCATTTGGAAAAAGCAAAACTTGCTTCGAGAAAACTCGGTGTGTTGAATACGGTGATATACTTCATACTTAATTTTTTTCAATATGAAGCCCCGTAAGACCACATATGGAGTAGATACTGCTCTTACCTCTGGGAATCGGTAAACGTGTTCCATGACTCCGTGCAGCGGCGCCGCGCCTTATTGTTAAACTTATCGGCAATTCTGAACTCACCGATAGGCTAAATGATCTAAGACAATTTTTTCAAGAAATACTTGCCAATGTCTGAAGTTTTATCCACACTTACTTAATACTTGGCAATTGTCCATTATTTTTTGCCATAGAATGGTTTTTCTTCTATGGCGTTTCCTCTGTATGCACACACGGAATTCTTCAAAAATTGTCTTAAATAAATCCTTCAAGGTCGGTAACGCACTAGCAAGCCACTGGCGTTGCATGTGTTCATAGGCGACGGTGACTACTCACTATCAGATGGACCGTATGCCTATTTGCCGGTCTATACTATAAAAACACGTTAATGAAAATGGGCTCCACTTAAGTGACAGACTTATTAAACTACCTTCATACATAATTTAAAACAATAAATTGGAACTCAGAAGCACATGGAACGTCGCTAATGGCCGACGAGCGAATTGTTACGAGCGAGACAATGTGTCACCTATTAACTTTGTCATGTCCTTACACTATCATGTTTCGTTTAGGAGACTGCTAGTAATGCCCATTTATTTATTAAGCGTCCAACTCAGTCTGAAGTAAATATCCAAGAATCTAACTTCAAGTAGAATTAATCAAAGACGGAAGCTTCCACTGAATTGAATAATGTTGACATTATGAACTGTAGTTTAAAAGAAGTTCCAACTTTAATATTATATAACAATAGCGGTTTGATCTACTATATTGCTTTAAAAGAGACCAGATGAAAAACTTGACAGGAATTTAATTGCATCTTTACACTACTTAAATCTGAACACAAATAAAATATTTTTAGATATAGGACCAGTCTTCCAGAAGTGATTATTTAGGGAAATGTTAAGATTGTAAACACCACAAACATAAGCTACTATCAACGGCAAAATTTCTTGAGTTCTACATATAAGGTTGACATAACAATTATTAAAGTGTTTAATTGTTCACAAGTACAGTTGTTTGTCCTGCACTTGATCTAACAATGCCCCCGCCCAGACGGATATAACTCTATTTTACTGTTTTTAACTACTGTCACTGCAGTGTGGGCGGCGTTGGGCGCGCTTTGTACGGCGTCGTTGCACTTGTTGCTCCCTTGATGAAGGACTGTCATCACTGCTGAAGCTATTTGGGGCTAAACCTCATTTTTCTCAGCGCTATGTAGAAGACTCCGGGATCTCCAACGGAATTCAATAGGAGTCCTGATTGCGTGCTCCGTCTGCTCATAATGATTCTCCGCTCATCCCTCAACTTCTGGTGTGTATGGCGGCGGTCGTCCTTCCCGGGGTCGCTGACTATACAGTACGAGCTCTCACCCTAGCCGCCCACATACCCGGAAGCCCGTGTAATCTGTACCAGGCAGAAGATACCGTAGCCCTAGTCTATTTCCGAACTACAGGGACAGCGGAGTACGTTATGTACATCTCCGGCGACTCCGTCTCTGCGTGAGTTCAACGCGCTCCTTAGTTCGTTCGATATCTTCCTGTAGACAGCTCCTCGACGACGTACCTCCGCTGAGATTCCCATGCTGGACAGTATTGCAGCATATGCTGTGCGGAAACCTCGTCCTCTCCGCAATTCCGGCACTGGGCCGTCTCCTCACTTCCTATCCTATTTAGATACTCACCGAAACAGCTAAGTCCGGTAAGTATCTGAGTTAGGCGGAAAATCACACGTGGGGGACTTTGCAACCAAGCCGAAAGGTTCGGCAAGATAACGTCAACCACCCGTTGGCGTGGCGACACCGACAGAGGTCCACTATCGATCCACCCCGGCGTCGCACACACATTTTCGGACACTCGATTTAATAAAACGAGGTCCACCACCGTCGCCTATTCTTCAACCGCCGCACCGCGAGCGTCCGCTCTGGGGAACCCCCACGCCGTAGATTTAGCGTTTAAATCCCTCAGCACGAGCACGGGACTCGGTGCACGCCGTATCAAGGTCTCCAGATGGTGAAGGAAGACCTCGTAGGCCGCCAGACTGCGATTAGGAGAGAAGTACATACCGTACAGCGTGACCCCTCTCCATTCGGCCGCCACATATCCCGTGCCTTTTGTCTCTGACCGACAAGGGCGGGGAATGTGATGACCGCCATGGAGACGTTCCAACTGCCCGCCTAATTACGGCGACATCAACCGACCACTCCGGCATGGACTACAGGAAGAGGTCCTGTGCCCTGGCAGAGCGGCCGAGGTTCCCTTTCAGAAGGTTACACGGTCCATAATCAGACCATGTCCATAACCTGCTTCGTCTGCGGCGGTTAAATCGCGCTAGGTGGAGCAGCCGGAATCGATTGACTGCTACCCACCCCCTCCTTTGGGCCTGACGTCAGAGGTCTGCACCTGTTCCGCCCCATGTAGTAATTGGCAGGGCGATTTCCCGCCGCGCACGCGGGGCAGAACGGGACAGGTTGCCGTTCTGTGCCCTGTTTGACGGCAGCGGAAGCGCAGAGTTCGCTGCAGTCAAAGCAGCTAGTGCACATCGGCCGGGTGTGCCAACCATGCACCTAGCAAGCCGAGGCGCTAGAACGGAGCGCGGAGATACGCTTCGAAACCTTTAATCATTCAACCAGAGCCTGTTAAATGTATGACGCGTATTTTCAGCCATTAACATTTTACGTTCGCTATTTTACAATAATGAGCTTTATTTTTGTTTGAACTTTATAGAACGAATTTCCTTTTTATAATTACAGCCAGCTAGTGAATTGAAAATCCTTTCGATTCGCGTCCCACTGCCCAATGTACATCCAGTGTACTTAGTACCTTAAAACATTTCAATAATAAAATTTCGGGAGAGAATTTAATTTTGAAGTACCTAGCCAAATTTAATTTTTATCGAATGGCCATTAAAAAAACAGAGTCAACCAAACTGAGCTAGAGCCGCACAAAGTAATGTGTTTGCACTTCTTTCAGGTGTTGTAACCATTTGTGAGCCGGTGTTCGTTCTTTGTTAACTATCGGCCTCGTAATGTTTGCTTAGCGAATCGACAGTTGTCAGAAATCATTAAACGGTGTACACCACTCAGAATGACATGTTCCAGGCCGTGGTCCAATACTCTAGTCGAATTCTTGTGACAAATTAATTCATCTTTGTTAACAATATCAGGGAGATCTTTTTATATGTTAGTCCGCAAGATAAACGTCCCGATCGTCCCGTCCCGTTACGCCTCAGCTGGGTACATTTGTATTCTAATTAAAAATCATTAAATGTTTAGGTATTTTGTAACTACATTTGCGCAGGCCGTTTTTTGCTACTGTTACTGTTTTGAAAAGAACATTGACAATAAAAAACGGCAAAAAGAAATCCTCGGCACATAATTTAAACAACATATTATTATTTGCAAATACAATGTAAGTTTTAACCTGCGCAAAACTGGTTTCTGCCCTGTTATTTCAAGGCGTGCTTGTCATTAATATTTATTTATTTATTCCACAATATATATTACATGTAAGATGTTTTAACGCGTCACCTAAAAGTTCCAATGGGTAACTCACGTAGCAAGTTGGAACGTTATTGTTACAACGAACTCG
>DWPT01002299.1:0-16457 GCA_018251895.1 Agathymus mariae mariae | reverse complement strand
ATCAACTTAGGAAACTTATTGTAAAAACGAACTCCAAGCCCCGTAAAAGAACGCTGAATCCTTTGAAGACGATATGAAGGCGTGGCCAAATTATGTCTGTTTCTCGTTTCACTTCACATCGTGAATAAACTGATAGTCGTTAAACCATGTCGGAGGTCCCAAAAACTCCAGGCCTCTAGAGGCTAACAGATTCAAGTCCTGTCAGTAATATCTAGTCGATACAGATAATACATCGTCTCGTATATGCCGGTAGAAGGTAGTTGTTGAACGGACAGTGTTAAGCGGGGAATTCATTACGCGGACGTGCCCACGATAAGCTCGGCCGGGCAGGTCTGTCGCCACAATACACTACACAGGCTCATCAGTTTGTGTTAGAGCGGCTACATGACTAGTTATGTTGTGCGTACACATTATAGTGACAAGGAAACAGCGAAATATCGCGATAATTGCTGGTGCTGCATTAATATTTTCATTGAAACTAATTTTATTGTCGTACGTACTCCACAGTTCGATAAAATAATCAAACAGGGACATCTATATTAGTTGCTGTCGCCCTTGGGATACGGACCCACGGACGTGTCTGTGCCCACACAGACAAAATGAGATCACGCGGAAGTGCAAAGGCAAATTTATCAGACTGACTGGAATGGTCCTACACTAGCGAACATTGCACAGACTGTAGACTTGTCCGTGGGTATGTCCGCGTAATAAATACCCCGCTTTACGGTGAGCAGAGTCAGCCGCGTCTGAAGCTGTGTGTAGTACTGACTAAGTCAGTGGTGGTGTCTGGTGTGCCTTGAAGTGAACATAATCAGGACCCAATTACAGTGCTCTCACCGATCACGGTACTCCTTGATGCGGTAGCGCGTGTTGTCCAGGTTGTACACGTTGCTGTCTGTGGCCCTTACCAGCACGTGCAGCAGTCGGCAGTGATTGCATTTGAACGGAATGACGGTCGAGTTGGCCTTCTGTCCAAACAGCAGCTCCACGAAGCGCGGAACCACCAGCATCGCGCTCAGTGCTAATAGCAATTAGGGTTACATGAAATTCACATGCAGGTACACATTCACAAAAGAATAAGAGAAACCCAAAGGTAATAAAAGATTTAAAAAAGAAAGAGGAATTAAATAATAAAATTTGGGTTTTAATTTTCCTTCATTTCATTTCACTTTTAGTTCTCCAATTATCGATTTTTATCGATTTAAAGAAATAAGGGATTCTTAATTCGTTTGTGTTTATGTTTATGATTAAGAAAATTCCCTTTATGTATGAGACGATATACTTCCCGATGTCGCCCCTGCACAAGGGCAACCAGAGAGCGGTCACCAATGCATCGCAATTTAATCGATCGCAATTTAACGCCTCTCTGGAAGAATCCAACGTAACAGCGCTACAGCGCTCTAGAAGGACCACTGAAGGAAGCTCATATAAAACCATTTGAACCCTTACGAAGTAGGATTCTCTGAAAATCTTAAGTCGAACAGCGAATCTAATTTGCCGGTATAAAATTTAAAACCTCAAACCTCTGTTTGGGGTGTTGACGCAGACGCTCATCCACATATGTTTATATTCAGTGTTGGTTGTATGGGGTATGTGTTGTTGTTAATGCTTGTGTAGTTACTCACACAGAACACACAACTTCTTGTACTTGAACTTGTTGTGAGCGCCCTGGAACTGCACGAAGTAGGAGCCCACCAGCGACGGCATCCACGGGGCGAAGCTGATGCTGACGAGGATCGATTGCCCCGCTGACGTGCGACGCGCCCCCGCGCCGGCGTCCAGATCTTGCATCGATATCGCCGACTCCGGCAATGACTCCTGACGAATCAAATATTATTTGTTATCACTTGGATATTTTCCTGTTGACAAAATTCCTGTTGGAGGTTCCCTACCACGGAATTGAATTTCGGCGGTTGTAATACATGATAGAGTCCTTTACCTGTCCGGCTGGCTTCAAGATCTCTTCTAAACCAGCCCCCCTCCCTGCTCGTGGTACACCCTATTGAGCAACGTATGAAACTACGAAGAACGATCCCTCCTGTTGGAGGTCGCTGGACACTGTACCACTCAGATTAGTTCCGACGCTACTCGTGAGGTGGTAGGGCATTTTTCCCGACCAGCTAGCTACCACTTTCCTTCTAAATTGGACCATGAAATGTTTTATATGTATTTCTGTCGCATCGCAGAGGACCAGTTACAATGCGGGCGCCGTTTCCTATTCGGTTGGCATCACTTCGGTGACCACTCACCATCAGTTTGTTGACCAGTTACCTAAAAAAGACCCTCAAGTATTTTTATATGTTTCGGTCGCCGTGTCGCAGAGCCAGTACTGAGCGGTTCCGACCGGCACCTCCTCGTCAATGCCTTGCGTGCCATGAACGTGATGGGCTGGATGACCGCATACGGAGGCACTCACGAAGGCTCCGCTGTGCGTATTCTTGTGCACGACGCCGTGGAACCTGCACCCCTCGGGCGCCTGCAGCCGCCGCGCGCTGATCGTGTAGTTCTTGGCGTTGGATGGCACGTATTCATCCAGACTGTCCTCTTCGTCAACCAATATTTGGAACATTGTATCAATATATTAGTGATTGCAACATGATTTGGATACGTTCTTGCAGAGTGTGTAATAAAATCTGTAAACCTTGCTGGTCTAGTATTGATTGGCGACTTTAACACTTTCGAGAACCGTATGAAGACCTTTCATGTATGCATTGACGACCTCGTAGCCTACTTGGTGGCGAGGCTTCCTGCGGAGCGACGTGCCCCGGGGCGGCCGACGGAGCCCGAGCCGGGGCAGACGTTCACGTGACAAGTAAGTCTGTGATGTCATATTTGGGTACGTCCATGTTAGCCGCGTCCTCGTGCGGAGGTGTGTGTGTTAAAATGCATGTCTCCCTTGGACGAGGCGAGTTATAATTTATTTCCAACAGACAAGTAGGATTCGAACCCAAGCACGCGGTGTGGGAGACCGGCATTCATAAACCAAACCTTTTGAATCAACTCCGATGGCTAATTGTTAGTGTCATGTGCTGCATGAACGAGTAACTGAAGTTGTGATGACTATAAATCACTATTTCAAGCCGACTGTCAGTGGAACATCGTTTGCGCGGAGTTCGATTCCCAGCAGTGGGGCGTGGGCATTCATTAATGTAAAATCACACTTACCTGGTATAGCTATAAATTTAAAATTATATTTATAATAAAATTCTTACTGATCGCTTTTAGGATATGTGAGAAAAACTCTCATTAGGGGCTCATATTGACGCTACAGAACCCAAAACAATAGGTGTTAGAATTTGTGCCTTTTTGTCTGTGTGTCTGTGCCTGCAAATCTCAGTAACCGCTTAATCGATTACGTCCTGGTTTTCACTAATGTACTGCAATAAGTAGCACTTAATACTTAGTTTGTTTCATTGTAATCCGTCCATAAATAAAAAAGTTATGAATCAATACAGGTATTTCTAATTCATACAACGAGACAAATCTACTCCTAAAACAATACAGGTGCTATTTCTAAGTGGAAGGCGTACTCGTTGTTTTTGACAACTTTATTAACACACACACACACACAAACACACACACTATACACACACACAAAAGCAAGCGTTAATTAAGTTATTATAATGTTACCGATTATTCATAGTTTAATGCACGATGAACCAATGACCAAATATCAGCTGATTATCGGGGGATCGAGTGTCGTAACTCCCGCACAACAGCTCGGGAGGGAATGACTGAAAACCAGCGCTGCACGGGACGACAGCCCCGCGTTAGCACAAGCCAACACATATTGCCGTGGTAAATGTAAAGCAATAAACTGATTTTATTATTATTATTATTCGGGGCATCCCCGTCCGGGTTCTCGTGGATTCCTTTACATCCCCTGCGACCCAAACAGTGTCTGGAGGAGATTGCTTGATCACAATCGCCGGTACGAATTTATTGAATACTAGCTGAAGTCTTTCTGTTTGTTTGTTGATAGACAACGCAATGTATCATGTTCTGTACTCGTGTCTACTGTGAAGACGAGACTGCGTCTTACACTTGACGCGTTCAGGTGTTTGTATACTTACGTGGTATAATTTCTAAAATCAGAATAAATATTATTAATAACAGTAGATGAGAGACGATGTCACGCAGTTTAGTTATGTGAATGGCCGACAAACGAGCGGACGAGCCGCACGGTGAGTGGGCGCCGTCGCCCGTGGACGTCAGCGAGGCCGCAGGTCGGCCGGGAAATGAGAAGGTAAGAAAGAAACGTAAGAAGAACGCAAATTAATGCATATTTGTTCACTTAATACACAAAGGGACTCTTTCAAACTTTCACATCTTGAAACTAGACAGACGAACAGACACAGTCGGACACGCACAGACATTGCACAGCTGGCGTATAACGGACATGAACGGTGCGACCGCCGCCTTCAAATTCTTCATCAGATGTTAGATAACTTCGAGTTCTTAATTTGACGTAAAGCATGTGCTGAGGAGTTCCTTTCGCCGTTTTATCTCGTACTCAATGTTAAAGCATCTTTCCGAAACGGTAGTAGAAGCAAAAAAAGGCGTGCACAAGTGTATTTACAGAATACCTACGTCATTAAATATTAAATTAGTTTAAATAAGTTTCTAATACTATCCAGTTTGGATTAAGAATCGAATTAAAATCAACAATCTCATGTTGATACATGTTTATACATTTATTCTTTGAGTCCACTTGAGTTAGGCATTGATATCAAATACAATAATCGTGAGTACCTACTCATTACACTTAAAACTAATATGGGAGTCATAACGACCACCGGGTCGGAGCTAGCTCGGGGGACAATGTTGACCGACCATTTACTGAATCACAAATAATTAATACTATTTAATAATAACTCACCATCGCCTGAAATAACAAAGTGTTAATGAGAAAATATCGTCACGGTATTACACTTCGTCCGACTGCCGCAGGCGTCTAGAATTAAGTTCCCAGATTGGGTGTGGTGAAAATTCCTTGTTATAATTCAAAACTTGAATTTACTTCAAGTTTGTTGCCCGATGATGGGGACCCTATGAATAGTTTATAACAATTCAAAATTAATATCCTTAAGTAATTCAAATTAGAAATATTTCAAATTTTGTGCTCACGTTCGTAATCTGAAATTAAAACAAAATTATATATTGAGTGTGTTTAATAATGCACGCGCTAGACTCATCGATATCACACGACAGATGCCACAGATTATAATTACCCGTACAGGCAGATCTCGCGTACACAGACCTCTCAATGTTAACGGAGTCCCTACTTTTAGTTTAAGAATACAAACCTAGTGATTTTCCAAATGATCTTAAGTAAGGATCATAAATTTACATTTTGTATGTTATTGGCGGCAAGCAAGCATCGTAGTTGTAAATTATAATCTCCGTATATGGACATCAGTAAACGGCCGATGGTTATTTACCATAAGGCACGTGCAAGGGAGAACGGTGTGGACTCGGGGGAGAATGGCGGACGGCACTTGTAATATAATTTAATAATAAATAATATTACTTAATTTTTTTTCTACACGAGCCTAAAGTTTCCTTGGCACATTCCATATTTCAAATTAAATCTGGCAATACTAAATGCCACAGAGTAAGCTTTGTGTTGACAAGTGTGCTACGGCCGTCGAGAAACACTATCATAATTATGATTATGAAATCATAGATTGTGGTCAAAAATAAACTAAATATTGTTTTTCTAGGAATACTTCCACACTATCTGTAATCAGAAACAACATTACCTTCTATCTCTGAAATAACAATAAAAAAATATTAACAACTCCATAAACTGGATCGTGATAAAGTTTCTAAAAAATATACCTATGTTTTTTTACACATAATAAGTTAATGCTTGACAACAATCCCACCTGATGGAAGGTGGTGATGAAGTCTAACATGTAGAACGCATTAACTCAGAAGAGCCTATTCACTCTCCCGTTAAAGACTCCCACATGGTAAGTAGCCGGATCACCGACGCGGGCAGGTTGTTCCAGTCCTCTGCAGTGCGCACAATGAATGACGACGCAAACCGCGCCGTCCGTGCAGGCGGTACGTTCACTACGTAAGGATGGATACCTGCCGTACGCCGAGTTGTTCGATGGAGGAACGGCGATGGGGGAATTATTTACAAATTATTATGTATTTACAAACGTCTGTCGCTTACTTTCAGCTGTAAAATAAATAAGAAAACAGTTAGAACATTCATTATTATTTATATTTCATGTTGATACGTTGACGACCGACGGCTGCGGGGTGAGACCACTCATGGCAGCTCGCGGCAGTGGCCGGGCGGGCTTCGTGCCTCGCGGGGAACACTAAGACGTCGATTTATACTCGTATAAAATAGGTAAGAGGCTGTTTCATTTCACTACGGATGCCAAAAATCCATCGCATTGGAAGTCGGAACCGACTCATTCACCGAATAATAAAAAGGCTTGTTTATAACCCACCTGACGGTCGATGATACCGTAGCGGGACGTCAAAGCATACTCCTCATTATAAACTACTAAATAATAGTAAATAATTAATATGATTTCTGTTGACTCAATAAAATCACTTACAATAGTCATCTGTAAAAAAAAGGTTGACTTTTAAAATTAAATCTTCAAATCAGCTCAGGACTCGTCCCATTTGACCGGCCCGAGCTATAACTACCCCGCTGGTCACCAGCGCGTCGGTGATGCGTTGAACGTTACGGATGTACGTGGATGGTGGTGACCACTTTAAATCAATCAACTCATTTATACATTGTCATGAAACACCTAATTTCTTGACACGAGCTAATTGCTAAGTGCTTTGCACTAGTTCAAATATATTAATCTTTTTTAAATATATTAGTAAAAATATATTAATGTTTTATAACAAAAAAATATTTGTTGGTGAAAATTGATAACTTGAAAGATGATATAAACTTTGACACGGACACACCCGCACCAAGATCCCTGTCGCGGGTGACGAGGACACACAAACACACACAACTCGAAACCAATCATGTCATCTGTCATCAACAGCGCAAGGGCACGAGGTCGTCTGTGCACCAGTTGTATCGCGAGCTTGGAACACAACCCTCTCGGGTACGGTACACTAAAGTGATGTCACATGCATCGATCGTGAGTTCCAGTTGATGTTCTCAGCGGTGGGTGAAGTTTGCCAGTACGCACTCGGCTAGCGTAGCGGATTGCAGCGTACAGCGAGAGGAAATCCGATCTTCACACATCTGAGCTCGATAGTCAACGTTAGGAGACGAGAGCGGAACTCACGCCAGAGCTCGTTGGCGGGCAGCGCCTGGTCGGGCGCAGGCAGGCTGTAGATGTACCCGAGCTGGCACGGGTTCCAGTGGTCGCACACCTCGCGGTCCGGGTCCAGCTCGGTCACGAACTTGTACGTCTACAGTTAACACGTTCGTAGTCTTGTTAAACAGCACTTTCGTGACACCTCTCTATAAGGGTCACACCTTCACACTTCAACTTCACACCCCGACGACCATATTGACAATTAAACGAACTCACCTAAGTGAAATATCAATTGCCAGCGCCCAACCTGTACAGTTCCATAGCGACGATTTTACGGTACAAAAACCTCCATATGCTCTTGTAATATTTGATTTGCTGACTGTACTTCTGAACTAAACGTGTGTAGTAATAATTTGTTTTGATACAAAAGTGCAAAATTAGTAAGGCAGAATTTCGACAAGATGTTTTAATCGTAATGGAATTCAAATACACGTGACTGGCGCAGGCTTATATAAGGCTGATCGATGGCTTATTATGGCTTGGCGGCGGGGAGGTTGGCGTGGGCTCTGACGTCATCACGGTTACAGTATTCAAAGTTTTAATTATTTAGTAACAATTTGCCTCGCAACCTCGTTTTAGAAAATATTTAGTAGGAAAATTTTGTGTATTTGTTGACTACGGAGTGATCGCATTCCATCCACTAGAGTCACGTCCAAAGTCATACTAACTCTGTCCGGATAATATCTGTAGTGGACGACCACGTCGTCCGTGTCCTCGAGGGCGCAGGTGTTGGACGTGTAGTTGAGAGACGTCCGCTCGATGGGCGCGCAGCCGATCACCGTGCTCCCGTTCCGGGGTAGGTCCGGCCCTTCTATCTTGTGCCCTATGTTATTATAAAAGCACACATCAATAAATTAAACCTACCCGTCGCATCGCTGGTGGTTTTGTCATCCAGACGTTCACAATAATATAATGAGACAGTTCTGCGGTACATTTTTAAAGTCAACCGAAAAGCATGATGTTATGTAACCCATAACTACTAATCGCAAGCGTTGTATATCTGTGCTCTAATTGATATGATAATTTAAATGTATAAAGTTGTTTAACTTTACATAAAAAATATTTCACGGTGATACATACGGTTTACATGATCTCCACGATACACTCGTTGGCGTGATTTAGAAATCGATACACCGTCATCTGTTAGCCGACATCTACACTACGATTAATGCAGATGGACATAAGCAACATGTTATTAACGAGGCGTCACGCGCAGAGGTACTCACGATTGCAAAAGAAGTATTTATTCTCGGCGACGTATAGCTCCTTGTCCTCTGCGCTGAGGCAGGAGTCGAACATGACCTGGCTGGGCTGCACGTCGCCCTCGCAGGCGAGCACTCCGGAGCCGTCCGGCTCCTTGGGGGCGCGGTTCGAGGGGCAGCGGTACAGCAGCCCTGGGGACGCGGTGGCCACATATAATGTACTATACTCATTCACGGTTACGACATACTTAAAATGTCTGGCTAACTAAAAATTTCCTTGTAAAATGAAGCGTTTCGGTGGCATTACTCGAGAGTCAGATAAAAAGTGAATTCCACCTGGAGGGTACTCTTCTCCATATTCTACACAGTTGATATACGGGCCGTGCTCGGCTTTCCTTGGAGTTCTCTGAGTGCAGGATCAACAGACCTTTCCTGATGATGAGCGGGGGCTTGTTCCTGATCTCGGCCACGGTGACTCCCTTCTCCCCGTTCTGCACGGCCGTCATGACGCGCTTGTACAGCGTGGTCCGCCGCTCCTGCTCCGCTATGATGTACGGCAGCAGCTCCTCCGACAGCACGTCTACCTTCTTCTTGGCTTCTGCGTTCATCTGCGCACGGAGACGCAACAAATAGTCTCACAGGGACCTTTTCACTATCAATTTTCTTACCTTACTTAATCTGATGAAAAGTTAATTACTACTGATTAGTGGACTGAATCAATCTGTACATGCAGTTCCTCGTATCTTAGTGAGATGCTGGGGGTACTTTGTTACTAGCCAGCGAGCGGCGTCTACCTACTGTAAACGAAGGTAATCTACCCTCCATTCTCAAAACAAAATTTGTTTACAAGTGTTAGCTCACAAGTGCTTGTGCCGAGGACAAACCTAATAACGGTTTTAATAGTGATTATTTATGTAAACTAATGTGTTTGTCATATGGTTCACGAAAAACATTAAAAAAAGATAGATTCATCCTATTGTTTTATCCTATCCTGTCCTAAAAGAATAGGATGAGATAGTGAGAATTTTTTGAATTTGAATATATGGGGATGGTAACCTCGAGAACCGAAGTCGGAGCGGGCTGTTGGTTCCAGTAGTGATCTGTCCCTTACTAAAATCTGTAAGATCACACACAAACCGACCGGCAAGTGATCAAACACTCAGTCATACTACTACTGGCAGTCATGATCGTCTTATCGCACGGACCTCGAACCTGGAGAGAATCAATTTTATACGAAGTGACATGCTCACCCTGTCTGCGTCCTTGTTGAACTTGATTCCCGTCCCGTCCTGGAAACAGGGTTCGCATTATATCATCCTCCGAGAGTTATATGATCCTTCTCGATAAAGGTTTGATGAAGTGGCGTGTGTATGTACACACACATGTGTTATAGTCAGCAAAGTAATTAATTAAATATGGTCGTTCGACTCATAAAAATATTGCACAAACAATTTATTATTGCTATCTCCTATTCACACAAAGCACAATATTCACAAGTATTGTTCAATTTTATAATTCTCTGACAACTCTACTCTGTGCGACTGTTTAACAATAGACTATGAAGGTATCCATTTTTTTTAACGTTTACACTGACACCCCGCGCTAGGCTTCCCTGTGTTGCGTGTGTCATGGACATACACAAATATGACATCACAGATACCCACGACTGAAGAACAAACATTTACCTGTGTAACGGGACCCCTCGCTCGGCAGACAGGTTCACCGCCAACCGGGCTATGGTCTGTGCTTTGTATGAATATTGTGTGCAGAAATGTCTTTATAATGAGTTTTATTGTTGGTCGCGGAAGACCGGACGCCACAGGCTCGCTATACAATTCAGCTAGCTGACGGTGGCGCCGCGCGCTGCACTCTATAATTTTATTTATCATAAATGCATGTTTTCCTCTGTGGGTCGAAGGGAGGTTATATGCACGTATAGAAGTAAATAGGCAGATCCACGATCGATTATGATAATAAATCAACGTACGCTCAGTAGTGCTAGTGGCAGTTCTACGACCAGGCTATTTTTTACAGCGGAGGATCCACTAGGTAATACAGGTTACTTTGTTTTGTGATATTTCCAATAAAATTAAAATTACGAATTATTCGCATTCAAATACTTATATGAAAAAGTAACTACGTAGCGTTACTAAGAATGATGGTCCGAGGTGGCTTTTAAGGGGTTTCAGGTTGACTCCCTTTGCTTCAGAATAAAATATAATCTTCGAATTATTCTGTAGTTTGCCGGGTTTGTTGTAATGCAAATAATTGAAAAACCCAATAAGCAGCTTGGAACTGCAACGCAGCGCGCACTCACCACGGCCTGCCTCCTCACGATGTTCGCCAGGTACCTGCCGCGCCGCGTGGCCGGCAGCAGCACGCTGCCCGGCTGCACTTCATCTCCTGTCTAGTTATATAATACTCTGTATAAAACTACAAACGCAAATGGAGTCTCAACTCCAGCAATCATTTCAGAATATCGGATATTTTACGTTTTAAAATTATGAGTGAATATAAACATTTTTATTTTAAATCCTTGTAAGATTGTATTCATTATAACATTATTCCCTTTCATTCGATACGTCAAAAAACAAAATTGCAATGTTTTTACTTTCTATCTTTAAATCAAACTTTTGAAATCCACTGCTGGGTATAATGCCTCTCCTGATTGGAGCCACCGACCGGTCATGTGCCCTCTGAAACCAACGTCTCTCCGATGTTTTGTTAAGATTTAGTTTGATTACCAGATCGGGGAATAGACCCGTGCTCAATCAACGCTACGCACGCAGCTTGCCCGTCACCTCCTCAACCATCTCGATACAGAATAGTTTACAGCAGCCACGAAAGGTACCACTGTCCAACTTCTACGTTTATTCTACTTGTTTGTTGTTGTGACATTCCACGAGGACCGAGAATGAATAATCATATTTTAGAAGGTGGTCACCACACAAGGTTTTCAAGTTACCAAAATGTATGTAAAAAAGAAAAGTTTATTTCAAACGTACCCACCCTTAAAAACACTATTTATACCAGTTTAAAGACCCTTACCGGTGGATACGCACCGAACACCCCGTTGAAAATACAACAAAGCACTAGATATCTCAAGCCCCCGTTCATGTCTCAGCGCCGCTTGTGCCGTTTGTGCCGTTCTGCAGCGTCGACTGCTGTGAGCTCCGCGCAATTTAGAATAACGATCAATTACTTGTGTGACCAATAAACGTGACCGATTAAATTAATAGGGCGCAACGTGAGGGCGGGCACGTTGCGCTGAAGCCGCTTGCCGTTTGATTTCGGTATAAATATCGACGAAATAATTTAGCAACAAAATTGAATTTTAAACATGTCTTACTTGAGTCTCTCCAAAATAGGTACCATTTTGCTTCTAATAATAACTCACTTTGGTTCGTAAATTTTAGTTTAGTTCATATCTATTATAATATTAATGAATCTTTAAATAAACAGTAGGTATACACTGTCGACGATGCGTACCGCTTTTACCTGAAATTATGGCAACACTGAATTTGTCAATTTTATGATAGTATTTTTGTCTTTAAAATATATATGCTTTGTTAATGCAAGAAGTTCATTGTTTAATTATTTTCAGTAAATTCGTGTAACATTAAACTACTCAACATTTGACGCTGGTTGCTGTGCGAATTGTGTTTGTTGGTCGAATTTAAAACAGGACAAAAAAGTTGATATTCTGTTATATTATACAAAAAGGTATAGTTGTAAGTCATTTAACACTACGTAGTCCATAGTTTGATTTGTGGAAGTATTTATGTAGAAAGTTACCATCCTGCAAGTTACAGCTAATGCGAGGCGAGCAGGTTTATTCCAGTCCAGCATCATCGTTAATATATTAGATAACAGTGTTTTCATTATTACATTAGAAATATCCAGCGAATCTTAGTTACTAGACCAAGCTCCTGATTTTATTATTGTTTCCTTATTCCCCAGTATTTAAAATTTTTCCGTCTCTTGGATGTGGTCAACGATGTAGTCCAGCGACCACCAATAGGAGCGTGTGCGTTGCTCACAAGTACACCACGAGTAGAGGAGGTCGATACGGCCTCAAGGATGGACCGAGCTCTTCCCACCCAATGACAACTAACTCCCTGTCCTTTAATCTTTTAATTACCACCATTATGCATCTCCTTTCAGATGTATCCCCCTCCTAGCACCGTGAACGTACGTGGGTTTCGCTAGTCCATTGAAACTCTTCACTACCCTCGGTTGTCTGGAAGTGGTCCTTGCTCCAGGATCCTCGGTGCACGACGTGAACCCCTCGTACAATAAAAGACAACACCTCCTTGGATAATTTATTACGGAAACATAACATAAGCGGTATTAAAGCTATCCCGTTCATAAAAATATATAGGAAACTGTCGCCCTCTTACATAGTACAAAGTCTTACTGGTTTGAGATAAAATTAGGAAACTTGGCGTTTGAAACGCAGAACATATGTTAAAAACTGTCGAATGTACAAATAAATAATTACAATTCACACGTATATCGACCTCGCAATCCAACGTGGCCCACGACGCCCCGAGACGGAGTAGTTAGTTAGTGTAATACAAATATATTTGGAACAGCAGTCACTTCACATTTGAGTGTACGATAGAACAATAGAATCGTTAGCATAAAATGGCGACTGAAATATACAATGGCAGCCGGAGCGGCGAGCGCGTGTAATTCGTCTTCGAAAGTAAATTTCAATTATTTGAGTCATTTTATTCATTAAGCGTATAAATAATTGCTTTTCCTCTTTCATTCCATCGTTTTATATTCTAAATCCGAGAAATAAAGTTAATAACATCAGCATCAATGTTGCATTTGTTCTGCATTCCAAACACTTTCTGCGACATAATATCACAAAATAATTAGGTATGGCGTGACAATGGGCATTTGACTTCTATGTCCGATACGCAACAGCGGCACCTAGCGGCCGGTGCCGCGCGACGGTTATTTTTAAAAATAATTATGGTTATTGAAACACCAATTTTACCATGTTTCGATACTTGTTAGAAAAGGGGCCTTATCTTCCGGAAGTACCCTAACCGGATCCGATATCGGCGGGCCCGTACGTCCGAACCACCGCGTCGTGGGACCGTAAATCTGCGCATCAGCATTTCCATACGTGGGTACATCATTCTGATTTCTAACATTGTCTCTCGTTGTCTCTAGATCACAATTTTATAGTTCGCTTGTAATAATGCACATTGTAATATTCAGTTTGATTTTGTTTTAAGATATTTCGGTCTTTCTGTTCCTCACTGCAGCCGCACGTATATAATTTATTGACCTTTATGCACGGTGCATTTTTAATATACAAATTATCTCGATTTTTTATTACAATTGTATTTGACAACTATAATACTTTGAGCCATATTGTACATCGTAGTCCGGTTGTAGAGTTGATAATTTCATTAGATAACCGTTAATTGGCCAAGTGATTGTTAACTAAACGGTTTAACCATCGGATGGTTATGATGTATTAACAAACCAAACGAACAGTCTATACAAACAAATGAAATTATAGTGTCTGTTTGTAATATTAAAATAACCGTTTCTTACTACATTCATATGAATGTATATACGGTACATATACCAAAATATTTTTTTTACAATTTTTGTCTGTCTGTCTAATCTTTAAAACGGCTGGACCGATTTTCAATGGCAGGTAGCTGACGTAATAAGGAGTAACTTAGGCTACTTTCATTTTAGATTTTTTTTGTTAAATTCCACGCGAACGATGTCGCGGGCACAGCTAGTCGTCCATAAAATCGTAACAAAAACTTGAGCATTTCACTAAAATTACTATTAATTTATATCGTTTCTCCGAACGGACCGGGACCAATACTCTCTGACACGTGTTGAAATTCCATATATTTTATGAATTTACATTAGAGATAAAACGGATATCCGGTAGCTATCCGGTATCCGGCCTATATTTAATATCTGGCCGGAAACAAGATTTAAAAAATGCGACGTTTATACTTCAGGAAACATAATATTCAACCCCAATATCAGATATAATCATATTTTTGATTACACAAGGAAAACCAATACTCGTACAGCACTAAGGGCAAATTATGACTGTGGTATGACAGAATACCAGTTCTCTGCATTACGGGGCAACAAACGGTGTCGCTCGTCTTCGTATATAAGGCCGGCTGCAGAAGTCTGGCTGTGTACGCTGCTGCAGGGCGCCGAAAGATATATTCTCGCAAACTTTGCTAGTTTTGATAGCTACAGCATTACCTGACGACCAAATATGAGGATCACGATCGCGACCGATGCGCACTGACCGCAGACAAAAATAAGGCTCTGTTGTAATAGCGTTCTTTTCTTGATTGTGATACTGCCTGGTGTTAATCTCATTCGCTAGCTCATAAAAGCAATCCCTGAACGTGTCTTGAATTCTTATGGATTCCAAAAGAATTTTCTGGTGGGCTCTCACCGCTATAACAACCTCGAAGTAGTTCATTTTGAATCTTGGATCTAGAAGAGTTCCAATCGAGCACTTGAAACGGCTTAATTACTCTAATCTCAATGACGATGACGTCGGATAAATCAAGTGTTCTACGTTCGGCCGGATATCCGGTCATCCGGCAACGGGGTTGACCGGATATCCGATATCTGGCAAAAAAGCTATCCGTTTCGGCTCTAATTTATATTCTGCTTCTGCATTTTAATAAAATAAGCCATCGAACATGTGTTGTCGGTGTTGCGGACGACACGTAACTGAGGGTGAACGAACACCAAATTCAAATGTTAGTGCGCGCTACTGACATGTTCAACAAACGTCGATACACGTGTATTGTACTTCTACGTACCTATCGAGTTTCATCGATGCAGCTGTCCAATTTTTCTGCACTGGTAACATTTTAGCTTCGTAGAATAGACAAAAGGACATCAAATTATTCCAAACGCCCGCTCCAAGTCAAATGCCCACGTAAAGTACAACAAACACAAAATGTTTCACATTAATTATAAATATCATAATAACCTAGTTTTATATTTTTTCAATATGTTCTTGTAAGTAGTTCATATCGTGATACGGTGACAGACGAAACATGAATTTGTAAGTTTATTGCAAGTTCAGTTTCAAACTGGCAATGTTCAACCATCTTCCATAATACTGGCTGTACTCGAATAATTATTGAAAAAGTGACCGATTGCCAAGGTATGCAAATTAAACTACCCTCACAAGACTTGGGAACTGCACTTTCTCCCGAACTGTATATGAAGCTTTATATTAACCTACGAGGAAACTAGAAGACTTAGCATTCATCTCTGGCTTATAAAAAACAAAATTAAAATGGAAAGGAACGAGTTAATAAGACACCTTTAAAGAAATATATTCCAGATCTGTACAACGCTTGCGAGATGAACACTCGCGTCACCAAACCCGCGGCGCGCTATGATGGCTGTATTGACGTTAGTCCGCTCATAGTTTCGTAAAATGGTCAACTAAGTTTAAAGGATTACTTGCTGTACTTTATTGTCCGTTTAAATATGGAATTCGGAATAGAACACGACATGAAGTTAACGAATTATATGTTAGGGCAGTATTAATTTAGTCTGAGTCTTGTGTGTGGTGTAAAAATGCTCGAGTAGCTAGCCAATAGACAAAATACATCATTCCTCATAAATATCTAACATACCCTGTTTTATAAGTCCAATTTTCTACATTTGGCGATAACATAAGGCAAAGATGGTTCGTCCTGAGGTATGCTTCAGAAAAAATAATATTGGAATTATATCGGAATTGAATAAATTAAATGGAAGTCATTTATAACTCATAACCCACGGAAACTTGCAGACGCAGCTTAAATTGTAGCGTAATATAATATTTCCAACATATGTAATTCATTTGAAATGTCATACTGTAAAATGTATAAGCAATCATGGCGCGTCGCAAGTTAAACATTCAAGA
>DWPT01002298.1:0-16462 GCA_018251895.1 Agathymus mariae mariae | reverse complement strand
TAAGTTATTAAAACATTGTATTGACGTTTCCGATATACCTATATATATTTCGGGAGGAGCTGTCATGGCGGCATTCAATTTTGTCAGAGTACATATAAGACGCGTCGTAATACTGCACGATATAAAAGTGATACAAGAACAAGATTGTTTCTCTTGATATTAAATATTTCTCATAATATCCCACAGTTGTGTATTGTGTGTAAATGTCATATATAATTCGGTGACAAATGAACTTTATTATCATCACAGCAGTCAAAGCTGTATTACCTAACTAACAAAAAATTTAAACCAATTATACGAATCATACGGCCAAAGAAACTTAAAACAACCGTCTGATTCAAGAATGTAATAATAATATTGAAGGCCAAGACCAAGAAAAGTACTTAAGTGGGTCATGCGAGGGTGTTCTTTTTTCAAATCCGGTGTGCGAAAGAGACGATGCAGGTATCTCTCTCTAATTGCGCCCCTGTATATTTATGTGACTGCTTAATTTGTTAGGGAGCTGACGTTTGAGCAGTTTGAATTTAAAGTTTTCAATATTTATTAATATGCAGCCGATTACAGTTGTTGCAATTTATTAAATATCTGGAAATAAAATCATGTACTATTACGGTACGTAAGATGCAGTTGAATTCCTTAAATAATTAAATGACTGGACTACTTAAATCATATTTGAATAAGCTTAGTAGCCATAGTAGTTATATTAGAAGATGAGGCAATGATGGTTGTTTGGCAGCGGTGAATGGTATTGATGATGATATTAGAAGAAGTAGGTATAATTCAAATCAAAATTGGTCAAATTAAGTCCACAACGTGATACTAGTTTTGATTTAAGTATACAATGATCATGATTGAACAGATAATATTTATTATTACGACGCGACCATGCAAAGTAATTTATTTATTGTTATTGTATTGAAATTAGATTATGGAGTTACTGTATTGTGTTATGTTCTTAGTACTTTATCTGTAGGTGGAACGACCATTGTAAGATTCGGCTAAGAAACATAACACCTCTCAGTTACGTCATAAGCAGGTATCCTCTAGTGTGGCAATCGAAGTACGGAACAATGTAACCAACCAATAACAATACCCGTTTTTACATCAGAACGAAATATATACAGCCGATGTTCGTAATAGGAGATAACGGGCTGGAGGAGCAACTTAATTTTCCTATAAATCACACACTCTACTATTATATCGGTCGAAAGTTAAACATAATATCATTTACTTCGCAACCAGGGTATTTACCAATTGCGGTACAAGTTGACAGAATTTAAACACCTTGTCGAACTGTGTGTAGCACACTGGTATGCAGGTTCTTCTCTGAAGTAAGTGTTTAAAATTATCCGAGACACGCAGGCATGCTACATAATTCCAGATACGTATATAGAATGCCCGATTGACATAAACGGCCTACTCAAAAAGATGCGTGTATCTTCCAGTGTGAGCAAATTTTTCAAGATTTAACCTAATTTAAGTGAACGGTGGCTAGGTACCAAAGCGTATTAGAATGTCCTAAGGCTTACTAAATGCTAGGCTGTCCTTTAAGTGTTCGTTCCGCTTGTATATCCGTGCCGTTCGAACGGTGACCCCAGACACTGATGTTGGACTAGTTTTGTACCGTTTAATACCTAGTTTCGATAGTAATACAACTGTGATCCGGATTCGATTAAAATTTTTAGGGCGACTAACGACAGGATCTGTCACTTGGTGGTAGGCAGTGTTATCATAGATATCAGGGAAGCGTTGTTTGCTAGAGAGAAAGCGGTGCACCGGTTTGTAGACTTTGCAACAATACATTGAAAAAATAATAAATATATTTCACAAGTACTCACATTTAATTTGATGCAGATTAAGTACAAAGTTCAACCATGCATTGGTCCTTAACGTGTTTCGGTCCCAGTGTTGAAAGTTATATGACGGTATCGCGTCATTTGGTCTCATGAACGTCCGCGAGCGGTGCTGACCAATAACCATTAAACCTCGTCAAGGCCATTTGTTTTTCCAGTTGTATAAAATTGAAGAAACCCATCTAGATCACCGGAAGAAGTACTCAATTGTAAAGAATAACTCTAACTACTCGCAATCCCTCATGTTAAAACATAAGTTAGTTACTTAAATTTAAATTATATTCTTTTACATCGACGAAAGAGCAGACGAGCTGAGGGGCCAGACTTCTTACGCCTTGTTCGAATACGGTACGGTGATGTAGCCCGAAAAAAAATCCGAACGAAGCTCGTTCCACAATTTACTCGTACCTACGTGGCTAGAAGATCTTGCAAACAGAATTGTGGAAGATCGCCACGAACTTAGTCGACGTGAGTGAAACTTTGACCTTTCACATTGAATAGTGCAGAGAAAAAACCGTCCGTAGATCTTATGACAATCAGTAAGCAATCATATGATTCGCCATGTTTTATAACTACAATGTTGACTTTGATTTTTATAATACTAATAACCACTCTCGCTTTGTTTTGTAAAACCTTATCGTTGCGTTTACTGATGTACCCGCACCAGAACATTATCATTTTCTATCAGACACTTCATTTTTACCCTAGATTTTTATGTTTAATTATTTCGGCACTTAAAACGTTATTTATTAATATCTTAACTCCGTAAGATAACTTTCAGACTAACTTTTATCTCTTATCCCCTAGGAACAGGCATTTACCCATTCTAAATGATGAACTGTGGTGGCATTAAAACTCCTTGACAGTGTGACAGATGACATGACATTTATACATTGATCTGTGTTCTATACTATATGAAGCTAAAATGATTACATCTTCACACACAATACTGTATTTCATTTCACTATGTTTACACTAAATTAAACGTAGAATGTAATTTTAAAATTTTGAAACGAACGGAAATTCCTGACCAAATGTATATCACCTCCAGTGTAACTGACGTTCGTTACCACATTTGAAGCTATTACAACAACATCGATTCACCAATACGACACTTTTTACACCTACCCTCTAAAACATGATTTTTTGCACAACCGTTCAATACATCGGCCCCAATTAAGGATGGAGGTGTTTCAACCAAAGTATAAAAATAATATTTATACAAAATAGGTCATGTGTAAAGGTCGTTTTTTGAAATCGAATTAATCTTTATTGGATGTGTTACGTTTGCATGTAATTTGTAAGTCAGTCTCACACTTAGAAAAGGTTTTTGAACGCTGCACGCAACTGAAATTCTGTTGGTGGGTTAGGTATTACTTTCTTTAGAGAAGGAAATATCACAAGAAACTAAAACTTTAACGTAGTTAAGAAGTGTCAACATATTATATACATTCACACATTACGTACATTATACACATATTACATATATTATACATTCTAAAACATATTGGTAACTTTGATTAACTTGTCACGCTTTGTCCATGGATGGGGATGATTTGTCTCACAACTGAGGAAGAATAAAGTGTATTTTTGTTAGAAGCTAGTAAGCAGCGTGTTGAGCTTAATTAGAAATTCATAAACCATTAGTCGCGTTTAGCAAATCTAAAAGACCTAACGTGGCTTAATGGCCCCTAGAAAGCACGGATGCACTTCGACATTTTTCCGATAGTTTCTTTAATACATATAATATGATATATATACATATTATATATACCAACATAGCTATAACATACGTACAAGACTAATGCAATCCACATGGCTGTAAATCTCTACTTTAACTATATGAAAACTACAAACTCGAAGGAAAGAAATATAATTTTCTAACTATCTCTAAAATCAGTGCTTAAACTTATACGATGCACCATTCGGGCATATTTATGAAAACATTTTTAATATTTGTCAACACGTTAGTGGCAAATAACAGAAACAAACCTAAATATCAATAAATACCAGATACCGATGCTGTTTACATTACCGAACTACTGATAAATTACGTTGTAAACAAAAAAAAACACGTCAGGAGGTAGCATCCTGACTCGAGTTTTTGTTCACAAGGAACAAGTTTTGCTTTTTTTGATACGAGTTCTTTGATACCAGTAACGCTCATCGCTACATGTTTTTTAAACTCTCTAGCACTTTATGACCCAATACATAAAGTTCAGGTTAGCTTAATTAATGATTGAAGTTGCGTAGCAAATAGTGTTGTAAGACTACATTTGATTTCGAGAGATCTTGTATTAAGTTTTCTTTTTAACTTTTTTTGTTTTGTGTCTGTAATCCCTTTATTGAAATAGGTTTGGTGGCGTTTGCAATATTGAATGAGGTAGCTTATTTGTCGGCCGTGCTCACGTTTATTGTATTGTGACATGCATGCAATAGTACACTGGGAATTACTACCTACGAGGAAAAACTGATATGTAGCTCACTAACCTCGCCACTGTAGGGTAAACACCTCTTTTTGCAATGGAAATCATTCTCCGTCTGCTCGAGAGTGGATTGATGACAGACGTGTTATTGGTCAACTGCAAATAATGGAAGACCTTACGCCGAGTACTCCGACAGAATCTAACGAATTTTATTTGATCGTAACAACTGCGCATTTCGAAGAAAAGAACAGCTCATAAATTTTTTTCTACGAACCTTCACCTATCCATCCGTTGCGAAGCGATCTCTTTATATGATGTTAGAAGTTATGGACTAAGTAAATAGGAATGATTCCATTTGGTACATACACGGCCCTGTATCTCGGCTGGTAGTGACCTTGCCTTCTGAATAAAGGGTACAGAATCGATTAAGGAACGATTAAAACATATGAGTACCTATATAAATCGTTTGTTTTAAGGTATGGGGATGTGTTTTTTTTTAAATTTTAGAATCATTGTTTTATCTCTTCAGCAACATACTATTTCTATCAATAGTAAGTTACTTACCTATGTATTGCAATTAAAATTTCTACTTATGTCAACAAGTTGTAACGCGAATATTGAAAATGTTGGCCTATTCTATACCTTTGATATTTGATAGAGAGACACCGATGTAGTGGTCAGCTTTGTAAAATATGTGTTTATAAATTTAGAGTGAATCGATACACATTCTACTCGCGCGATGAATGTAATTAATTTTGTTGTTTTAACTTGCAAACTTGGTATGTCATTATATAAACTTAATATCCACGTACAAAACGTCGGACATCTTCACCATCTCTCAAGCTGAATAACGTCTCTACAAATATTTCGTTTAAACGATAAATAGAAACGAATCGTGACTATCGAAGAGCCTAGTCTAATCTCCAGCACGGTTGGAACATAACTGAGGGCTACCACAGCCCTTGTCACGTAACTGGGCTGCGTTGTGAATGAGTTGCCGAGTGCTAAGTCATAGCGCCAGTGCCGCTACCGCTCGGGTCTCGTGCCGCGTTCCGTTTAGTTAGCATATTCATGACTATCTTCAACCCATATATCAACAGCTGGTGATACTGAAATAATTTAGTCAAAGTCTAGTTTATTAACGATAATTATTAACAAATTGAACAATAACTTACACGTCACAACTGCCTCTCCAGCTTTGCTTAATTCCTAATAATAAAGTTACTTAATTGACAGCCGACATTTATTTGTTTGTAGGAGGGCTTGCTTAACTGAAGACATTATTACAAATTTAAATATTTCTTAAATTTTACAATACAGTCTGTAAGATTATCTCACCATGTATAAAACACTTTAATGAATTTAATGAATTTCAATTTAATGAATGCTTGAATTGTGTCATGCAATCGACGACAGCATGTTTCTAAATTCAACATTCTCATCAATAATGACTGGCGTTTCATTTGAAACCGTATTTGTCATTCATCCAATTGTAAGTTTCATTAAATAGGACGCAGAAAAAATACAGCGACAGATAAGTTATTTATCTCAGCGTGCCCTCACAGCTAGCAGGTCTTTTCCACTTAAAGTAGAAAAAAATAGTTTATAATTTCCTTTACTGTATTAAACTATATCTATATTATTATTGTAAAGAGAGAATATAAGTTTCGTGAGTTTATGAATATGCAGAAAATAATCTTAGGGTTTAATGCACCTGTTTGAAAAAAATCTTTTAACGTTTGCAACGCGTTTTATTCCGAATGGACATAGGCTACATATCACGAATATTAAACTATTTTTAAACCCAATTGAAGCTGTGGTTAGCCGCTAGATAATATAATAATGAAAGAGTACAAACTTTGTGAGTTTGTGTGTATGCATGTGGAGAGTAATTAACAGAACCACGGCATCTATTAAAAAAATATTTTACCATTTAAAAGGTACATTGCGCCTCATGAATATAGGGTGTATATCGACTGTTTGTGTATAATAATTAATTGTTGAACCCGAACGAACTTGGTACGAGCTGCAGGTAATGTATATATAAAAAGGCATGATAACAAAAATTAGTAACAATTATTTTAAATGATGCATCTCTGGGATTTCAGACGGCGAATTACTAATAAAAAACTCTTAAAAATTAAATAACACCGGCTTTGATATTATTAGCCATCAGCCTATCAGCTCCTTATAATGTCCTCAAAGGATTTTTTTCAGCTGAGATTTCGTAAAAATAACATTCAAAGCTGAGCAAATTTAAATGGTTTGAACTATATGTATTCTGTCATTAATAGGGTAAAGTCATAAGAATGGCGCATGACATAAATAAATTATTTTTATGCTATCCTAAATTATATCTTTTACCACAAGTTCTGAGTTAAGTCTTGTTTATATATAATTATTGATTCGTATTGGTTCAATACATTAATCCTTATTACATTACCGTACCGTTTGGTATACCAAACAAATATCGAGGGCCTTTCCATTTCTAAGGATTTCACTAAAGTATTTGTAAAGATATTATGAAATATTCCAGATACCTAATATATTGATAACGATATTTTGTGATATTTCATCTTAAAGGAATTGGATATTGAAGTACTTCCAATAAATATTTCATGAGTTTAAAAATATTAGATTGCGGGTAGTATTGTAAACCGATATATGTCGGTTTTAACAACATCAAAAACACTGAAGTTTAAAAACCATAGCCGAACAACGTAGCATCTCTATGGCAGCGTAGCTGCTACGCGAATGGAGCTACGCAGGCTCCCGGGCCGTACTGATCAGATCCCCTCCCACCCCCACTCGACCGGCATTACGCTCCGAGCCACCGTGGCGATCGGATGTGTCGCGCGTCGCGGCCACACACCTGTGGATCGAGAAATAAAGTATCTCCATCTCACTCAGTGATTCGATTTTTATTTTTGTTTACCTGGATTACAGTGATGTGGTGGTGACAGTGAATGGTGTGTAAATTTTTATGAATGGAAGCCTCCGATCCGGTTTTCGGACGGACCAGTTTGGGCGAGCGATTTCCGCTGATACGGGTTTGGTATCCGTGGGATCGCTTTTTTAATCACGCATAGCATTTGAATTCATCTCATATGTTAATCTCGACCGGTCGCGATTAATTGGTTTTTCAAAAACGCCGTTCCATCCAATTAGGCCAATTGCGTCTGAACGCATCGTTGATGTAAACTAAGGATTCATTTTAATTCAAACAGCACGGTTCCCTGCGATTTGAAGTAATTAGTCTCAAAACAAATTCAATTGCCTTGTAGCTTTGTTTACCTTTTCGAATACTTATGAATTACTTATTGAAATGTCAAGAAGAAAACTATTAAGTGAGATTGTTATTGCAGGAAATAGCCTTTTGACATAGGAACAATTTTGTGTATATTTTTTTATCATATCGTCTGCATTATCGATATGAACTATGTTGATAGTAACATAAAGCTTATCATGACAGATACACCTACCTAGAACTTGCGTGTTTATATTTAGATCAAAAACAAACGTGACAATAATCAGACACAAGATATGTACCGTAAGTAATTTCTACCTCTTGACAAGCTAAAATGCACAAATTGTATACAAATGTCAACGCTTCTTTTATGGTTACAATATATGCGTCTTATGATTACAAATTATAGTTCAAAATATTTGTTTGTATGTTTGAATGATGTAATCTCAAAATATATACTCCGGATTCCATGATGTTTTTACCAACACATAGTGGTGTACGAAACATTGATAAATTTAAAACTTCTGACACAGACTAACTGTTTCGTATGCGATTACTGTTTGCGGGCCTAAGATCATGTTTCTTAGGTTCAAGATAGGAAGTGAGAGCTGGTTATCAGTAATCGGACTCAAGTAAATTATATGACTGAGTTTGTTCACAGATATATTCCAAAATCCTGTTTGACTTGGGTTGCGATCCTGTTTGGTTCTGGTGTTTTTCATTCTGAGGAGTTTTGATCTCACACCTTATTTCTAAGCATCTTTGATATTGATATTGTTCTTACCGCAACACAGGATTGCTTGAAGCGACTTGCTTCACGACAGAATTGCAGGTGGTGCGGTGTTCTTGGCTCAGATAATTCTTATGTTTGAGCAAGTCCGAATCGGACAGGCAAGGCATACTTTTCCGAACTATAAAGTATTTCTCCGTCCGAAACTTTTAAGGATTAGTACAGAAAACAGTGAATGGATGTATTCTGCATCTTTTTGTAATATTTTGCCGAGTACTTTCATAATGGCAAGTTTTTGTATTTTTGCTTTATTATAATTTTATTATGAGTTTAAGAATAATAAACAAATATATATTTAACAGTAAGTCTTGTCATTTGATACGTGGAACACTTGACAAGTTTTACAACTGATTTATATGTATACTAGGAAACCGCCCTCGTTTCGCTTCAGAAACACTACCTTACGCTTAAAAATAGCAACTGTATTGTTTTTTCACGTTCTGTGAATAACAAATAATAATAATTGCTTCGTAACTTTATTATTTATGGATAGATTGAAATGAAACGAGTTTTCGAAAAAGAAAACTATAATAGACGCTTACTGCAATACATTAGTGAAAACCGTAACGGAATCAAATGAGATTAACGCGAACAAACAAAACGCACAGACAAACATACAAAAATTCTAACAAATATTGGTTTGTGTTCTATTGCGTTAATAAAAGGCCCCTAATAATGTTTTCTCTTATATATCGTTCATGTACAGGAATTGATCAGTTAGAATTTTGTTATATGTATAGATAGATGTATCCGAGTCCCCGTTACGACCATGTTTGTTTGTTTATTTAATCGAATGAGACTATAGGACTGACAAACGGACACTGGGACAATGTTAAAGTTGTTTGCCGTATTCATGGTCTCCTACAAAGGTATCCACTTACAAAATAAAACCGTAGACAAGTGTTTATTCCTGCGCTCTTGTTGACTGTTCTTGGCGATCCAAGAGGAAGGCACTACCGTGGAATCGCGGAAGGTGTCCGCTATAGTCCTTCATCCAACAATAACATTGAATAAAAGTTGGAGATCCAAATAGTCCCGTAAAACGTCTAAATCTATCCCACAGCGGCATGTGAGTTTAAGTTGTTTGAAAGTGTTATATTTGTAACCACCCCATAAGGAATTCTCCGCAAAGTTATGGGTTGTGTATTGCGTTTTTCTTTTGCTGCTCCGAAACGATTCGGTCAAATGGGATTCTCTTAAGAAGAAAATTATTACTAGTGGAACTCATTATTACAATATACCAACATTTTTGCATTATTCAAATTCGTTATCCAAATTCAAATGCTATGCGTATTATTCGAACAATAATATATAAATTGTATACATATTAATATGAAAGAAACCATTATTTAAATATACATTTTAACCTTGTGCACTATTTTAAAACCTTAAAAAATCCAAAGTGAAATTAGCTCCTCGCCGCGGTTCAACTCCGTTATAACACCAATTTTGAGAGAGTGACTCAGTTCTGAGTCAAGATTTTGAATGTAGACTAGTGGTATTTAGTGGTGTTGAATTTCACATGGATATATCTTTAGAGCACTAGTCATTAGTAGATCATTCTTTAATTTGTATGAATACTGAGTCCACAAACTTAACAATAACATTCGCTGTGTGCGGTGCAGATTCCTTTTCTTTGATTATATATGGTTTAGTTATCGAAGCATTCTTATCTCAATATTCGTCTTATCATTAATGTAAAGTGTATATGTTCTAGAAAGTAAAGTTTCAAAAATTACAATACAATGGCGGCCCATAGTTTGAACGTCGATATACGGTGTACTTATGAAAGCTGTGCCCGTATTGGAAATTAATTATTGGTCGCGTTGGTAAAGGAAACCTCGTGAGCAAACCAGTACGCTCGCACTTCAGAATAATCCCTAATATGTGAGAAGGGCACAATTCTGTACTCGGTAAGCGCGGTAGACCGTTCCTCTATTGTTGAAGGAGACCCCAGCCGAAAAATGAGATACATATGGCTTTTAATAGCATGCGATGATATAAAAAGTACTTAAATGATGTAAATTTGAATTAACAACTCAAAAGTTCCTTAATTATTCTGATTTTAAGTATTGTCCAATGAAGCGAAGTTCGTTTACTCGTACCAAAACATAATTTTCTGTACGATAATGTTGATTATAGTTATTATAATTGAACGTGGGCGTAACCCGTTATCTTACAGAGTAGTGTGTACTGTGGTTATACGCAGCGTCTGTTTGTGAAGTTATCGATGTCGGATCGTATTACATCACTAATTACTCGTTTGTGCCCATTGTTATATTTTGGAGTAATTTGATGTCGAATGTACGTTGTCAAATTACTAACAGTTTGTGTGTATTATCGAATTACTACAATAGCGATCAAACGATAGGTAGTATTTCCTATACTACCTAGTACGTAATAGGTATTTATTATTAGATGGATGTATTAAACAGTTAAAGTAGTAACTCGCCTTCACTTTGGAATACTTTTTAAAATAGTATTTCGCATTTGTAAAAATTGTTAATATACTTTATCAGGCGTATCATACTCATGTTTACCCTAATAATAGATAATAAATTTGGAACGCAATAAATAAATTATAGCCGCTTACTAAATTTCATAGCCCTTGAAAATAAATATTTAATCCTTTCTGAATTTACATGATTAGCATAATTGTTGCAAATTACAAAACATTGTGTGTATTGTTAAGTTCCATTTGCTATTCTGCGTGATCAGTTTCCTTGTTTTAGAATATCCTGGATAACGATCCGATCATAAATTACACATGTATATGTAAGTATTTCCTTAATCTATTCATTAGTTTCGGCCGACAGACGAATAATCCAAATTAAAAAAAAAAAATTAACCTCTATATCGATAATAAAACTATATTTCAATGTATAAATTGGATCCGTGGCAGTTATATTTCCAGTAAGTACCGTGTATAAGTTTTCTGAATTGAAAATTTTCAAGAATCATCTTATCATAAAGCGGTAGTAGCAAAAAACGACGCGTATCACTTGTGCCAATATGAATGGATGAATAATAAATAATATTGAAAATTATTTGAAAGTATTATAGTTTCAATGCGATTTAGCGGGTAGTAATAATGTTGGTTGATGATTTTATACAAACATTTCTGAAGTCAAGTTTCGGCATCACTTTAGTATGTTTTTCAATATGCCAGTTAGAATTACAAGGTTACACGAGACGAGCTCGCATAGTTGGCAGAGTTCGCACATCTCCGAGCAGCGTATGTATTCAGATCTGTTTCCGTTATTTTTTACAGAGAAGAAAGCGATAATTAATTTAACTCAACCATCCGAGTAGAAATCTATAATAAACTTTCACACACTTACCCCCGCGTGAAGATTCCCTGAGTCCGGGTGACATGTCATACATACATAATGTCTCAAACAACCATGACCCGAGAACGAACATGTATCTGTCACATTCATGTCTCCAAGCGGGTATCGAACTCCTGACTCCTCTCTCGGTAGGCGGAGTCGGTACCAACTGCACTGCTGGGGGCCCTGAGTAACATTTTGATCTTTTTTTAAACAATATAAGCAAGCAGGTTTTCGATTCATAAATAGAATTTGATTTTATTTTTCTATATCTATCAGTTATTTTAATTAATCCTTTTACGTACATTTATTGGTGCGTTTGTTAGCCATCGTAACTGTTGAACGACTTGTACAATTCATTTTTATACAGTAAACAATGTGTTTTGTGGCAACAATGATTAATAGCTTTGCTACGTAACAGATGGCGTGGTAGTCGAATTCCGTTTTTAAAAACCGAAATGATGTTAAAGCTAAAATTATACTAAAACAACTGCGCCTGGGATGACTTCTTCAATTCTGAGTACTTAATTTTACATCCTATACCTCCTTTAATAATCAGTATTATTAATACAATTTTAGATTCAACTATCTTATTTTTCTTCCTTTTCTTTTTGACATATATAACAATTTTCAAATTTCCTTATTTCCAAACTATTTAAAAACTCATTGAGATGAACCTATTTTACACGAAAAACAAGTAGTTACGGATATACATTTTCGGGCTAGCTTCATTATACATGGCTTTTTTATTTATAAATGCTAACAGATGCAAGTATAACTTACAGTAGCGTGTGCTTAGGTAGCTTTGATAATTACAATGAAATTATTTGCAAAACAAACGCAAGATTGTAACGGATTAATAATGTCGATGTTAACAACGCTAACAACTTAGTCGAACATCTTGTAACTTTAACTTCCAAATTCAATTAGTAGGTACGTAATATTCATTGAAAACAGACATAAGAAATTTCTATTAGATTAATTTTCTAGATTGAATAAAATCTAAATTCGTAAATAAATTATTCATAATAGCGCTAGTTTCGTGGGAACTGAGTTATCGTAAGGAGGCTCTTACGGTCGGACAAAACGAGCGCAGAAACCGCTCTGGACCGGTTTCGAAACCATACAGGATGCACATCCGTTGTCGGATCGATGATAAAATTAAAATGAATGAGTATAGACTATAGAGTACGGTGTGATTGTGGTGAACAGGTTATGCAACTTTTTGTTTCTCCGCCATCCGTTCGTCCGTCCGGTCGTTGCAGTCGCGATATGTGTTTAATTTTTAATGATTCATTTTGACAGTAGAACCTTTATTTTGTCATTTACAAGCTGTTGCTCGCATTGATTGACTTAAGACGAAGATTTAGCTATTATCTTCACTACATCAATATTAATAACAAAAGTGTCATGGGATTGAATTGAACTTAAATATTTGTGAAAATTGTGAGAGCAGACCCCAGCTCAGCACCGGGACAGTATGGGTCGTAGTGATGACTTGTAAGCCGCGGAAACCACTGAACATATTGCATATTTGTAACTTCTAATGAGTTATTATCTAGGATACGTTTTATCTCGGGAACTGTATCTGTTAACTCGGAGTAAGTAATATAATTTAGAATGAGGGTATATTAAAAGGCTTGTGAACAAAGTTTGGACTGCTTTACTTGAGGTATGAAAATTAATTGTTTATAAATCATAAGACAACGAACACCGAGTTCTAAAACAATTAAACGAGAGCAACATGAAATTTATTAAATGTCTGATAAAAATCAATATTATAAATTAATATGATTTAGTTAGGGTAGTAATTAGTAGGATATTTGAAGGTGCGTGTTACTAGTGTAGTAAAATATGTATATCTCCGAATGCGATGATCTAAGAAATAACTGCACGGAATTCATGCAATTTTCTCCAATAGACCCAAGGGGTAAGTGTCAGTCCATGGGGTGAACATGAGATATTTATAAAATGTATGATAACGTCCTATAACAATTATTTGGGTGCGGCTGTTATTCGTAAACTTGATGAACAGGTTTCCCAAGGCAGGATTCTAGTTACATATACATATAAATGTTAGAATGTCCGTTGATGTTCGTGTAACTTACGAACGATTTCATCGATCGATTTAATACACATACTAATATGACTGGTATGTCGGAACAATGGTATTATCGAATTCCATTTTATTAAAATTTAGCAGCCATAACAATTGCCAGGCCAGCTAGTACTTTATAAAATGTAAGTGTATTATCTTATAAATCTTCCACCTGAAATCCCTAAAGTTAAGGACAAAATCACATCAAAATCTATTGCATACCTAAAAAGAACTAAGCGCAGAAACAGGCCCATAGAAATAGTTGCGCTGCTCATTTGATGTTCTGGAAATGCTAATGGATACATAATTGTAGCAAATTTGACATGTTATATATAATGCACCTGGTGCGTTCAATTAATTGTTGTATTACAATGCAATTATAAGATATCCGCTACGTTTAAGTCATTAATCCTCCTGTTAAATCGAGTGAGATGGTCGAGGTGTGGTCGCCATTCAAGCAATTTACTTTGCCTCGACCTTACCTCAACTTGAAGTACTTACAAATCTCATATTCTCCCGAGAATTACTTAAAAGTGGCAGATAGATACTAGGTAGAACATATAGCACAAAGATTTCAAATTTATCTTTACAAATAGAATCCGTGTCAAAAATTATAGACGGAAATTGACCATAAACAACGTGTAATTATCACCACGTGACAGCAGAATGTGTCCGCCATTTTTTAAACTCAGTGTCAAAAATAAACTGTCACATATGGCGGCAAATGTGGAGGGCAAAGCACGTGCGAGACGGTAGTTAGATGTGGTTGATGTTTCATTTAGGCACATCTTTTAAATGTTGTCTGGCCACTACAGAACCCGTATCGCTCGCCGGTATAGAGGCATGAGGTGTATTTCAACTGTTTCTAGATATGTTACCTAGATAGGCTAGCGACAAATCCGACTGACTAGGTGCTTAGACTATTACAGCTTCACAAGGCTTAAAATAAAAACAGTTATTTAATTTAAAATTGTGTGCACCGTATACCTAAGTAATCTATCAATAACATTTCACAATTATAAATTGTATTACAATTGCACAAGTTCAATCTCGCACTAAAGAATTCAATTCAACTTCAGTATAATTTAATAATTTACCGCGACACGAAATCTTGTCCGCGGGAGGGATCTGGTAATCTGTAACTCGGGTTATTTTGAAACCTATCAAGGACGCTAGCTCTCACCATTTAAATATGTTACGTACTCATAAGTAAACTAGATCCACTGGATAGTTCTTTTTCTTTATGATCATAGCCGTCAAACGGGTAGACGAGCCACATGAATGGTAAGTGGTCACCGTCGCCCATGGACATCAGCCAGACCAAAGGTGTCACTGATGCGTTGTCACCCAGATAATGAGAAGAGGGTAAGAAAGAAAATACTGGGTCTCAAGCCCCCAGCTGGCACACGACAAGTCGTTTGACGGCTGACTCAAGCAGGAGGATGGTAGCTAGCCAGGCAGGCTTCAGAGAAAGATAACAATACCAATAATTATATTAACGACTTAATAATAATATTGTTGATATAATCTTTACGCAAAGCCCTACCACCAAGCAGGCTGGCTTCTGTCGCCTCTTACGACACCCTGTTCTGCCAGCGTAGGATTGGGGGGAGGATTCTAGGCCGCCCCAATACGGCCAGAAATTGTTATATTTTACTTACTTTAATACAAACATTTCCATTTCCAAATCTGCTAAAAGAGTGGCAAACGTTCTCGGAAAACAGTGGCCTGTGTACAGCTCAACTTTAGGTAACTTTAAACAAGACGCGAGTTCTTGCGGTATACGAATGTTTTTTCCATCCGGTTGTCTTGTACATTTGCCGTTTTGGTAACGGATAAAGAATCGATTGCTCTTCATATCAGACGGGCGAAGTTTCGGGTATTTTTAAACAATATATTTATACACCCCTTGGATAGTAAACGATCTTTTCATTTTTCTGTGTTTCAATTTTATCAAAAGTTATTCATCCGATTGTGTTTCAAGATTATCGATCGTTAGATTAACAAGCTCATTGCTACGATATGCCCCATGAACTCCAAAAATCAACACAACCTTTATGTCCTTCGGATTGTCGTTTCCGATAATCTAACAATTTTGAGTTGTTCCGATTTTAATGTCCTTGGTACTCATAGATTTTAGCATAGAGTGTACCCTCCAAAGAGTTGTAGGTTTTTTTAGATTTGGCTAAATCTTAAAAATAGGCCAAAAATACATTTTCCGAAAAACATCTTTTTCTTGGATTTTTTCAACGGATGAAATTATCATATGCTTTTATATATTTTGTAGGTAAAAGACTTTGTATCACATTTTCAGCGTTCGATACAATATTCTCTGGCGTTGATATTATACTTTCATTCTCACTACGTGACACACTCATTCTTTGTAAAACGAAGTTAAACTCTAATTACGAACAATGTTGTCGAGTAAACAATTATGGACAAAGGCAGAATGCATTTCGCGCGATTTATACTTTTTCAGAAACTTCCTTTTATTTTTTAATTTGGCTTCTAAGCATAATTTTATCATACAGTCTGATACTTGTTCATACAATGTTCGTGATTGATCTTTTGGTGATTGGAACTTTTACTAACAATATCCACATTCCAAATTCAAATCACTTTTCTCCTTAGGAATCAAAGAGCTATTTTGCTCTCTGTTTACGAAGAATATATCGTATATATATAGTAGCTTTTTTCTTATAGTTGTTAAAAAATGTAT
>DWPT01002297.1:0-16464 GCA_018251895.1 Agathymus mariae mariae | reverse complement strand
AATATAATAAAACAATATTTTATTAAAAAAAAAAAAACTAATTTCAATAACATTTTTAAAATGGCGATATACTTACTGACTGCGGTAATTTTATACAAACAATATAGAGGAAGACTGAAAACCATTTTATAAATAATATGTAAAAGGAAACCATAGGAGAAGGAGGAGGAGTAGGGCTAATGTTATTTAAACTGGCAGTGAAGGTCACTAATTAAATTAGATAAGATTAAATTAGATAAGAAACCACCGGAAAAGATTAAAAACTTGAGTTCTGTTCTGTTACCCATTGAAGAAATCATGTTTAAGTCATGGGAAAGTACAAGTTAGAAATCCTTTGACATATTCATATCATACATATATTTTTTTACAATTTAAGATCAATCCTTGAAGAATTCAAGTGTTCAAAGGAGCTACTGCACTATTTTTGACTAAAACACTAACGAATAAATAATACCAAAGCATGCATGTCTTGTATAAAGCTAAATTTATATTGTCCAAACTGTAATTTAAATTATGATATAAGTTATGAATTTTGTTGCGGTGCCAATGACAGTATAAGTGTTTTTTCTTCTTAAATACAACTTACCCAAACTATTCAATGCAGCTTCACCCGATGATACTCGAGCAACATGATCCACACCAATCCTCTCTGCCTCTTCAGCGGCTAATGTGTATGTGAGCGGTGCCAAGAGCATTGTGGCACGACCATTCACTACATCTATGACTGATTCATATAAAACTACAGGCAATTGCTGGAAAGTGAAATTATTGGAAATAAATAATCTTGTGTCTATATGGAATAAATATTTGTACCCTGTATTTATTGAAGCAGTCATAGCCAGATGGATTGTATTTTATCTTTAAGTGAACAACCACATTAAGGATCTACAGGTGTATTTGGTAGAGAGACCTTTGACCAACAGTGGATTTTTTTTTTAATGTTATTGACAGATTATTAGAGTTTGTTCTCTGGTCTTTCGAGCTATTAATGTCTCATTTGTGTGTATCCATAACACCCAGGAAAAGCTATAAACTAAAGCCAAACGCTAGAACAAACATATTGATACAACAATCTCTGCTCAAATAGTCCATATTATATAAAAATCTCCATCTTGTCATAAGTTCTGACATAACAATAAACTAAAAAAACCTTATTAGCAAACTTACTTCTCCATTCCTTCCTGCTGGATTTAACATAAGCATAACAGGACATTCATTAATATCACAAATTTGTCTATGTACTGCAATATCTCTCTCAGTGGGTGTTTCTCCTGTGGTGTACCAGCCCAGGAAATCCATTTCAGAGAATACTTGTTTGACTGAAAATATATTGATAAATTGTGATACACTGTGAATAAAAATATTGTGAAAGGTGATCAAATTTATAATTTATTATGAGTTGAGAAAAACAAGCAATGTGCAAAATAATAAGGATTCAATTAGGATATAATGACTTATTCTATTAGACAATTGGTATTGGGGTGGCATAGAATTTTGACTTCAACCCCATTCTGGTAGAACAGCATTGTAAGTGGCAATAGAAGACTACCTGGCTAACTACCACCCTCCAGCTTGAGTCAGCCAAAAAACAACTCTATGTATTGTAGTAGGGGCTTGAGTACCAATACATGACCAATGTCTATAGGTGACAGTTACCACTTACACTATTTGTCACTACATACATAAAAAAAAAGAAATAACTGATAACTGCCATTGACTTAATAGAAGTAAAAATGTAATATTATACTATATAATATCATTATTATTATTATCATTTATTTATATCATTAACAATTGTTACTGAAAACATTGGTAATATATAATAAACGTAATTTATGTGTTAGCAATATGAAGTAATAACTAATACATAAAACAATACATCAATGAAACGCTATGGTTACATTGATTATTATTTATTGGATATGTGAGGGTTATGTCGTACAAAGGTATGAAACTGTATTGACTATACTTACATTGCTCTTCCTTCTGGCTATAATACTCTCTGTCAATGATTATGTCTCCGTCAATAACGCTAAATACTAGCTCAAAGGAGTTCATTACTTCAATGTTGCGACCCTTTTGTTTTCCAATGAGTGCACCGACCACTACAATAATACGTAATGTACAAAAGAAGTTATTAAATAAACACACCTTATACATGTAGTATTTAAATAACCAGCATACAAAAATTTTCTTCTATTAATAAATATAAATGACACAGATTACCTCGATGACATAAATATAAATAGCAGTCCCTATTTATATTATATTATTTACTGTTTTAATTAATGTTCATAATAATCCTATTTTTGTCAAAATTCCCTACTCTAAGAGAGTCACTTGTAGCTTTAAGACAACCTGTATATATATAAGGCATTCACAAGTATCAAACATTTAACTCTTATCTGAGTGTTTGTTTCGACAGCTTATACCTGTACAACTTGTAGATAGTAAATAATAAATAAAAAATAAATTTTAAATTCGCAATTACCAGTCTGCGGTGAGCCTTCCTGAGCTCGTAAACGAGTCCAGTGTTCGGATACATTCATGATCACCAGAGGATGTAGTGACACAGTCACAGAGCCAGAAGTGGCCGTGGTCACCACAACACTCTTGGTGCTCCCTGGCGCCGGTGCCGCTGGGGACGCAGGGTTTGGTAGCTCAACCGCCGGACCGGACGATGCGCTCTCCACTTCTACCTCCATTTCAAAATCAATCCTATCGGCACTAGACATTGTTATAATTATCTATTCAAATATTACTGCCACACGATGGAACCACTTCAGTGTTACTTTAATTTTATCGGAAAAACTAAACTACAGGAAGAATGACAGAACAATCTGTTCAAAACACAGTACAACAGATTAGAAATCTATGAACTACCGTATCTTTATTATTTTTAAGTTACTTGTCACTTTTTAATAGCAATTACTAGCATCGTTGTCAAGTCAGTCTTTTTTTAAACGGCGGAGGTGCATCTTTGCACAGCCAAAAACAGTTAGTAGGTTAGTATTACCGATTAATTTTGTCCGTCCCAAGATTAGAATACCATACCATAGATGAAAATCTGTCTATTGTAGCCAATCATTTATCAGATGGTTTGGTTAGGTTAGGTTTTTTATCGGCGCTAGTCATAATTATCATAGTCCACCGTTACGTAGGTACTTGTTGAATCATCTATTCTATTCAGATTAGTACTTATTAATTTAAATAATATATTGTTATATATAACGGTTTCCAAAGCCAATTTTATTAATTAATAAATATCAATTAGGAATGTTATGGGGTTTCATAACAGTAATCGAAACTATTGGATATCTGAAATAAAAATATGTCCGAAACCGTAAAATGTTTCGGATTGGAGTAGAGTCTACTTAAAACACGTTATGATACATTTTCTCCGTTTAGACAGTTAACATTTTAGACAGTTTGTATTATTTTATTTTTATTGCAATATTTTTTTTTCTGTAATTTTGATATCACATATTACCAAGAAATATAATTTAACTTTGTTAAAACGTATATTAGTTTTTCATATCCGTAACATCTCTCAGTAATACAGGTCACCACCCAATATAGGGGCCCTTGCGACATGTTATTGTGCTTTATGTTTAACCAATAAATACATTTTATATCTCTAATATGAATACAAATAATACCCAATAGTAGTTGTATACATTTGAATAACTTACCTGTGTCGGTGTTTCCGCCTACTTAAAATGTGGGAGTCTTCAAGAAGAGATTGAATAGGTTTTTGTAAGTTAGTGCATCCACCCTATTAGAGTTCTTAACATCAGGTGATATTATTGTCCAACATAGAATTATTTTATGTAAAAAACATCTCTTGAACTAGTCTGTTTCATGCCCGCATTGGTCTGTGGACTTGACGATTTGTTTGACAGCTGAATCGCGTTAATTAGTCTGCGACATGCTTGGGTATTACTTTGGATTGTGTGATTTCATTACTTTTTTAAATTGATACTAGATTGAAATAGTAACCAATTGATATTTTATTAGTCAATCGTTCACTAAATATTTAAATCTACATAAATACTTCATTGTTAAGTAAGTGATTTTTGTTTCACTCCAGACGTATTACGTAGTTTCACATCCAAGCGATAACTTCTACAGGTCAAAGCTTGCTGTATCAATTCTTATACATGTTATAAGCATGGCTTCAACAGCTACTAAAGTGGTGGGAGTGGCGAGAGATATTTCACCACTATATTACAGAATCCTATCGAAATTTCCTCAGAATTTTACATTCTGTTTCGCCTATGGGTCAGCTGTCAAACCGCAAATAAGCAACCAAAAAAAGCACAACATGATCGATCTCATCTACTGTGTCGATAATTCATACAGATGGCACGGTGCTAACATTGAGTTAAATCCGTCTCATTACTCTGCCCTTCGCTACCTGGGCAAGGGATTTATCGCAAGATTCCAGGAAAATTGGGGCGCCAAAGTCTACTTTAACACATTAGTGGAACTTAAAGAAGAGAATGTTACAATCAAGTATGGTGTAGTGTCACAAAAAGACTTAGTTGCAGATTTATTAGACTGGAATGACCTATACTTGGCTGGTAGACTTCATAAACCTGTTGAGATTATCAAACAAACAAACAGCTCCCAACTTCAAAATGCTCTGCAATCTAATTTAAGGTCTGCTGTTCATACTGCACTCCTTGTATTACCTGAAACATTTTCTGAATATGATTTTTACTTTGCTATATCAAATTTGAGTTATGCTGGTGACTTCAGAATGACATTTGGCGAAAATAAAAATAAAGTCAGAAATATTGTCCAGCCACAATTACATAATTTTCGTGAATTGTATAGACCTCTGTTGCAACACTTTCATGCATATGTAGACTTCCCAAGTGGAGATGCTCAGTGTCATCAAGACTTGCATCCCGAAACCAAGCTTCACCATCTAATGCAGTTGCCCATGGTTCCTCAACAGAGGATTGTCAAATTTTGGAATCATGGTGGACCTCAGCAGGATATGGAGGATGTCCTTCGAGCAGTTGCATATGACATAGATTGTTCTGTGATACTGCGACAAATTCTAAAAGATCTAGTCTGGCAATCCAGTGTAAGGCAATCATTAAAAGGCATCCCAACTGCTGGAATTCTTAAATCAATTCGCTATAGTGCTAAAAAAATTGCTAAGATGTTTTAATCAAATATATGCCAGTGTTATAATATTTAATCATTGAGTCAAATACTGAAAATATGTGTGTAAATAAAAGTTCAGTTAATATTATGGCAATTTTTTTTACCTCTAAAGTTAACCCCTTTTTTTGATTTTAGGTATCATTATGCTATCAGATGAATCAAGCAGTGATTCTGAAACTGGAAGATTCAAATGTCGCTCTAAGCCCCAAGATCAAGAACATTCTTCTAATAGAAAAGAAGATTTAAGAACATCTGACAGGAGTAGAAGATCAGATAGTGATAGATATCATAGGGATCTTGATAGGAAAAGAGACGAACATATTAGTCATGACAGGAGACCTAAAGCTAGCCACAGATACTCTAGACATTCACCTATACGGAGGAGACATTCGCGTGATAGAAGTAGAACTAGGAGGTCTCCTGAAAGAGTAAGACATGATACAGATCCTAGGAGTAGATCAAAACCACTTGAACACAGTAGCACTAATAGAGATAGACGTAAAAGTTCAAAAAGTAGATCTCAGAGATCACCTATACTCAGTCGAGATATTAAGGAAGAGATTAAAGGAATAATTACCAAGACAGAGAAAAGCTCCGATACGGCAAGTGGTAAGCTAAAAGAAAAAAAAATATCTCCAGAAAAAGAAAAACGCTCTGAAGTTCACAAGCCTCAAGCAAAGGAAACTCAAAAAGCAAGTAATTTTATTGTTATTGATGAAAATGATGATAGCAATGGTTCTGTTGAAGTCCAGCCTGGATCATATTATAATATGATTCCTGCTATAGTTAAAGGCAAGTCAGAAGAATCAAGTGAAATTGATTCATCTGATGATGAAAGACTTAGAGCGAAACTATTGAATTTAGAAAAAGAACTGCATAAAACTAAAAGAAAAAAGCACAAAAAAAAACACAAAAAGAAGAGTGTGAAGTCTGATAAAGAAAAACTTGAGATATCTGTTGAAGTGAGTAGTACAACAGATATACCAGACAGTGTTAAAACTGAAACCATTAATTTATCTGACACCGCAGAGGTTACATCCACTCAGAAAAGCAACCAAAAAGATAGTAGTGAAGAAGGAGAAATACTGAGTGATGATTCTAATGAAATTGATATTGATCCATCTGATTTACGACATAAGTTGAAACGGTCTTCAAACAGGAGTGATTCAAATTCTCAAGATAAGCAGAACAAGGATGTGTGTGGACCAGCCTTGCCCCCACATTTAGCTAAACGATATAGACATAGCACTTCCCCCGATGTTGAAGGCCCAGAACTACCTCCACATCTGAGAAAGTCAAAAAACATGGGTACAGTACTTGATTTTCTTATATTTGGATAATATTGTGATGCAATATGTATATAGATATATAATATATTCTTATTACAGGACCATCAATACCAGACAATATGCGTATAGCACTTGCGGAAACCAGTAGAGAAGTTATTGAATATAAAAGTTCAGATGAAGATGGGGGATTCGGCCCATTGCCTGTGGGTGCTGAGACCAAATTGTCAGATGCTCACCAGCGCTTGGAAGAACGGGCTCTGGAAATGAAAATAAGAAGTATTGACGGCCATTCCCATGGTGAATCAAAGATAAAATCTCGCGAGCAATGGATGTTAGAGCTACCTGAAGGCAAAGCAAAGTATCTGGGCTTAGAAGCACGAAGCTTCAGAGCCAAAGCGGGGCCGGATATGTCAGACAGGTGAGTAGTAGATTTGACGTCTTTGCAGTTGGCTTAATGTAGTATCCATTTTCAATCTTATGTTTTTTATGTATGTAAATAACATCAACAAACGAGCACGTGACGTGACGGAGTCATCCATCGTTCCCCGCCCCACTGGGCGTGCGAGAGGTGGGGATTTCGGGCCTCAAGGGTCACCCTTTTTACCCGGACATAAACTCGGGAGAACAAGTGTCTCCCGGAGGAGAGAGACGCTAAACGGCGGGGGAAAATCCCTATCCAAACGAACACACAGGTCACGTGACTGTCCAAGGAATCTGCAATATCATAGACATCATGGACGCGTTGACGACCAAATAGGACACGAGAAACCCGCTTACTACTGGCTTCTGACAATGTAACCAAAACTTGTTAAAACTTTTATTCTCTAAGAGATAGATAGGTACAGAAGCCTTTGACCATACACAAATAATGACTGGGTTGAATTACATAATTCCAATAGGAGCGCCCTACGGCTATTGCCTGATTCTTTGTTCAACAGGGTATACCGGTATCAGCGAGGATGTGTCTTGACTCAAAGTCGGCAGGAGCCTCCTTTATTAAAAATGTTATATCCAGATAATATGTGATACATGAATGTATTGTGTCTACTTCTCAGGATTATAGTCGTCACAATCTAATTGGCGCATTTTAACGTTTATCATCATAGCGACACTATTAGTAATTATTATTCGATTTGTAACAATACACTAAAGAAACCGATTTTTAATCGATTTGTAGTGTAAGGTAAATTTTTGTAAACAGATTTTAACTAAAATAAAATGTTTAATTTAGTTTATAAATAACGCTAATAAAAACGAGTAGCGGTTTCTCGCATACTTCTACTTACTTAGTCTGGCAATATCCCACTATTAGTGTAAAGTAAATAATTATACCATTTGGTTTAAAGCAATACAAGGCTAGTTTATGTTCATGAATAAGACCTGTCAAATCGGGCCTATTAAATTGTGCCTACTACAATGTAACCTACTATAACCTATACGTAACTAATTATTTACTAGGATGTTGTTAACGATTATAATCCCTCATCCCCTAAAACACGTGATGTCACGCTAAGTTTTCGAACCGAGGTACTAAATATATAATTTATTCAACTTTGTTCCAGCAGTTACACTTTAAACATTCATATTAACATATTTCATAACAAAAACGTTAATACATGTTTACACGATATTAATGTAGCGCATGACATTGGCAATGAGTTAATTGAACTCATTTACCGCGTAATTATAATCACCTGATAAAATATTATTTAACAATGGTAACTAATTAAATATGACATTATACCAGACATAAATACGTAAGTTTTACGAGTGACATAGTCTATGTGTTTCAACGTCTATTACATTAGATTGTTTTGAGGAACTTTTACGAGTTAACGGCCACGTGACCATTCGCTCACACACCTCGCGTCAAAGAATATATAATTAAAATATTTTTTAAAGTTATACCACCTCAAATTGTTTTCAAAATATACTCTGACGTTAAAGTAATTGCGAAATCTTCATATACCTTTTGTAGATCTATCCATAGACATCCACTTTTTTACTTGAATTTTTTCTCTTTCTTTTTTTTTTAGTTACTTCATTCATTCCACCCATAATTACTTTTTATTCGTTATTTTAATACGGTATTGTGTGACTGTTCGTAAAATATACCCTGAAAATATACATGTATCGTTCAAGCAGAACGATCACCTAGGTTCACTGACAAACTGTGCACTTGTTCTTGGTTCTGTGTTTTATACAGCCACGGTGCTTTGAAACGTTTCAGATCCTCTTGGACTGACACACCGGAAGAAAGGGCTCGTAAAGCGTCTGGTATTGCAAAAGAAGAGGATGCTGACGTCACTTTGCAGCGAGAAGCTCGAGCGCGTCATATCGCTAATAGGGATGAAGAACAAGAGAAGTCTATTAAGTTAGTATTGCAAGGTGCATCTTAAGATATTATGAAGATAATTATAAATTAATGTATAACTAGTTACTTTCTTAGCTACAATTGATAAATTTCTCTTTAATGTTTTTGTACAGAAAACATAAAAAGAAACACAAAAGAGAAGAAAGCCTTCTGGAGATGCATCAAAAGAAACTAAAGAAGAAGAAAAAGGTATTTTTCTCTAACTGATTCATGAAAATATAGTATTATTATGTTACTATAATTATTGACTGTATACATACATATCTACAATTTCGTTTTTACGGGTCCATTGCAACTGCGTGCGTGCGTGTTTGTGTGCGTACGTATGTGTGTGTATTTGACACCGATACGCATCTCCGTTGTAGGTTCATTGCAAGGCCAATAATATTACTTGTACTCCCATATTAATTACATTTTTCAGAAAGCAGACAAAGAGGAAGAAAAAACAGAACGTCGTCCTTTCAGTCGAGACGTAGATTTGCAGGTGAACCGCTTCGATGAGGCACAAAAAAAATCTATTATTAAAAAAGCTCAAGACCTGAATTCCAGATTCTCACGTGGCGAAGCAAAGTTTTTATAGTATCTACCTGCCATTGAATAGTAAGATAATCATATTGTTACGTGTTAGGAGCGTGTTCTACATGCATTTTATCCTTTGACAAATATGTTATCTTAGAGAATTTGACTATCTCCTTTACTAAACCCATTGTAAGTTCGCAGTATTACCGATTACTTCGCGTATTACTATAAAAGTCGTGTTGATACATTTTGAACGACTTGCAAAGTAGATGTAGTAGCCAGTATGTAGAATTGATAATTTCAACAAATGTCCACGGCGTGGTAAATCAAATAATGAAGTGGTTATATTTTTTAACCAGTACTGCTTTTCATCTGTTTAGTAGGGGAAGGTGGATGGTTCTAAACGTCGTGACAAATATGACCCTTACCTTAATCAGTTCATTAGGTATCACTCGCATTAAAAGTCGGTCATTATTTTTTGAGGTTACTGAGTGCAAACAGACACTTACACTTAGTCCTAGATCAAAAATAGTATTTTTTTAATGGATTTCTAATTTAGGTACCATCTAAATCTTTTGATCCTGTTTTAATGAACAACTAAACCTAGTTGAATCGAATCAAATATGGACGGAAGTTGACAACGACTTTATACTTAATAATAATGTACGTGATATATAAATACATGTAGCAGAATAAAGCTTGTGTCGAAAGTTTTACATCTAAATCCCTATAGTTTTGATACTTGTTATAGATAAATACGTAAAGATACGACTTAATATCACATTCAAATAAATCACAGACAAGCCGACAGTCGATTGAACTTGCTCATCTCATATAGATTTCTTGTCATAGACTAAAAATGTAAAGCCTTAAAATTAAAACATCACGACTTATTTTTGAGGGATCCATAAATGAAGCTTTTATCTGCTAATTTATAATTCTTGCAAATAAACGTAGTAGATGTTGTATTGTGGTTAGAATTTCTACATAAACGCATTAACTTTACGTACGATAGAAATGCGTTTTCATACATTGGAATTGTAGTGTATATAAAACTACATAGCAATGAATAAACATTTGTAAATAATTATGACTTTTATTTAACAATAATAATCCGTCCCGGTTTAGATCGGGTTGGAAAACTAATTATATTTAAGGTATAAGATTAATTATATAATAAGGTTGAATTATATTTATATGTATTTATTATTGTATATGATGATGAGCCTATTTCCATACGTGATAGTGTATCTTTCAAATGGTTAAATATTATTTAGCTAGATTGTTCCGAAGATTACTTTCCGAATACACACAAGCAAAAATTTCGCACTCCAAATGATATAAGTATAGATTACTGTATTTAAATTTTATGGAAGCCAAATTTTCCTTTAACATTAGTTTCTTAGATGTTATGGAATGTATTGAAGGTATTTAATTAAAAAATTACAATAATACACTCATGAACATATTTAGAGGAATGCAAAGAAAAGGCATTTTTTTTTATTTCGTACTGGCCGTATATAGCGGAATTATGTAATTTGAAGATGATTTCGAATAGAATTTGACTAGCAGCTTTCGTTGGTTTCTTGGCTACATGTTAATTGCTGTATTAAATTTTACGTATTTTATTGAATTTTGCGAGATTTTTCTGTTTTGTGATAAAAAACTAAAAGAATTATTGAGTGAAGGGAACTTAATTTGATAAGTTTCAGTGATGATGCCGGGTATCAGCGTTGTTGAAGTTTCTAAAGCTAATAGAGCAGTGTGACGCCTTTTCACCCATCATCCGATATTCAAGGGTTTTCTTTTTTATTTACGGTAATGCTCGTCCTCACACTGCGGCGGTAGTGTATACTGAGGTCGGAATCATATTTTTTGGGTGGCCAGCACGAACGCTAGATCTAAATCCGATGGAAAATATTTAAGATAAACTGAGAAAACATTAAATAAAGAAATCTAGCATCAGCTTACCTAAGGGGCCTCAAACCTGCATTGGTTGAATATTACCTAATGTCACAGTTTCAATGTCAATATAATAAGAGGAATACCCACACACACGATATTTATTTGAAGTTTTTTTTTTACAAACACTTAAAGGTTAAACTACGCCATTGCTTCAACAGATTCCGTGAGTTCAAATTCAAAAGCATTTAATAATTTCAATATTTTGTTAATACACTTATGATCGCCATTTTTTTCCTGTACTACCGTTTCGAAAAAGTTTTAACATTGACGAGCAAAAACGGCGAAAGAAACTCGGCATATCTTTAAAAAGTGTGTAATCTTGTAAAATGCGATATCTTGTAAAAGAGTAAGAAAAAGAAGCGGTAAGAAACTCCCAAGAAGTTAATTTTTGTTTTTCTAACATACCTTTTTATACTGTACGTAATTTTTAACAATTTCATAAAATGCTCACATTTTACGACTGAATTAACGTAAAAAAATATCGTATAATCACAGACATTAAACGATTTTGTCAAACAAAATTTGGTCATTAAAATGCAGAATATTGTCACATCTAATTTTATCATTATTCGCAGCTTGAATCGCCGAGTGTGCTTCATTTTTGTCACAGCAGTAGTAAACAACGTCCGTATGATATATGATGATTTCATGAAACTTGAGCACTTCATGAAGTTATCGATAATTTCATCTTATCGGCGATTCTACGATCGATCTGTATAGCGATATATATAAAGATTTGAGGTCAGAAACATTAGGTAATAAAAATAATATTACTTTCATGGTTCCACGATAATCATATCGATAGTAAAATAAAAACTAGTTTAATTTAGTTAAATTCAAAATTTATTCGTAACTACATTTTAATACTTTTAACAGTTTACAAAATTTTGTATTCCAATAATTACTAGTAGTTTATACAAAATAAAACAGTGTGTAAATACTTAATTGCATTCACGCTAAATCCAATCTACATAGCGATATCGGAACTAGTAGTATTAACCTGCACAGTTGAAGCGCAAGCTTTAACCGTAGAATTTTCGCAGCAAAGTGGTTCCTCGGCTGTCATGTCTGCATAAGCCCACGGCTTGTCACATACTTTGAAAAAAGCCGATAGCTGAAAAGATTATGGCTTCATAATATATTAATATGCAAATAGCGCGATAATATAATTAAGGTTTAGTGTAAAAGTTGAAAAGGGAATGCGTCGCGCATCGATTTGGTGATATTGAAAGGATGTACGAAAAGAGAGTCATGTAAGGCCGATGTTGTATTGTCTGCAGGGAGCGAGTTAGACGGTCAATGGCCATGTAAGTAATTACTCGTAAGTATGCGAATTGATGAACTTATGTACTTAAACCGATTAACGTACTTAAGTCGATAGTTTTACATATTGAAATGGTAACCGCGTGACTTTACATTTATACATTTTATGTATGTACCTAAGTGTAAAATTATATTAGCTCTTCTATAACAATACCCTTACAGCCTGTCCTATACGTGATTTTGTAAAAAATATGTAAATTAGTAATATTAAAAGTTCAGTTCATGAAAATGTAATGTAGAACACAACATAGGGATAGAAAAGTATTAAAATTTTTGTACTTGTTCATTTGAGGCACAAACAATAACAGTACTTCCTGATATGAAGGTTTTGTAAGTGTAGAACTGATTTCAAATAACTGTGTTGATGTTGCGTATTGAAGTCCACGAGTTCCAATGGTCACTTCAATAAGCGGTTCGTCCATACATCGTTACAAGTGAGTATAATCAGAAATTATAAAGCATATGAAATAAGAACTTTCTATAGTAAATAATAATGTATTAAACGACCCAGAATACAATGTTATTTTCGTTCGTGTATTCGGAATAGTGTAGTTATTCTTTATAAGGTACCTTCAGTTCATCGGCGTCTTTAAGTCTGTTGCATAATATTTCCGGTCCTTTTGCTTTAGTTGCGGTAGCCAGTGCCAAGCAGAGATTTTTACATGTCGATTCACCTTCTTCGTCACATTTTATTACTAGGCCTGGTGATTGAGCTAATAATGGGGAACTCTGTTTGTCCGGTGTCAATGTTGGGAATCCACCGCAAGAACAATTACCTCTTGGAGAGTCATCAAACAGGACAGAGCTGAAAAGAATAAATGATATAACATAATGTTAAGATACTCATTATAAATATAAGAATTTAATCTACATCAATGTTTTTTTTTGTGATATAACGACTTCGATTCATCGGAGAGTCCAAGATCCTCTGGACATACTTATGACCAGAGGACGAAGTGATGGCGCTTAATAGCAAGTAGTAGCCACTGAACTCCAAACCACCCAGTTTAATGCGACATACATTTTTCCAAGAAGCGAATTTAAGGTTACTTCCAATTCGTTCGATAATATTTAGTGTTACGAATACAAGTAGATGACGGTGACCGCATACCATAAAATGCTTTTTTGCCGAACTTTACAATGTATGTTGTTTTTATTGAAATAAGACATATCCTTATTAAATAAATACGCACCTATTAGAACTTTCTTCCGCTAGCACTGCGCAAAGCCCGAACAGTAAAATGGTGCAAAAATCGCAAGCCAAACTCTTAGAAAGTGCCATGATGATTATGTCTCAAGCACTGAGTGGCAGATCAGAAGTACACGAACTTAAATACATGTAACTCCATATGGACATGTAGGATATCCAACTTTATATCGCATCGAAGACTGAACTGGACAGCTATTTTTGAATTGAGCATTCAGAATTTTAGATAACTAATTTCACTCTTGTCCTTTAATTAGGAGCAGGAAAGAAATGATCAAACGGATAGTTACCTGCGCCTGACTCTATGCTTCATATCCGAAGTTTAGGTATAGTACTTAGGCGCGGTCCAAGGGTGACGATCGTAGCAATAGTGACCCTCTCTTAAACCTTCTTTGCTTACCTAATTTACGAATATTTAATAACTTATTAACATCCTGTTTAAATCAATAAATACTTTCTCGATAAGATTTTGTATAATAAAGTTTAATAATCGACTTATATTTCTGTTAATATGACCCTCCACCTAAAACCTTGACTATAACGCCGGCTGATAGAATCTACACTGTGATCCCTAAAGATCATCGACGAAAAAGATCTAACGCGTTTGCCGGGTACTCTCGCTAGCAAGAAACCCCTTAAGCAGGAAAGTTTCACAAAGATAATTATTTTTACGAAAAATCGACTTATGACATCGTGTGTCGTTCCCATATACATATAAGTATTTAGGATGTTGATATTGCTAATAAAATATTGCATAGTCCAGTGTCCCTGACCTCTAGACTGTATCGGTAAATTCTGTTTTGTTTTTAATTTTACAGGTGCTGTTATTTACATTAGTATATAAAATTAATATTTCCATTGTATTAAGTTATTGATTATAGGATAATTATATAGGAATATATGTCCCACATATTAGGCACTAAAATAGTGGACATGGTACGAAAATCCGATTAGTATTGTTTTGAAGTGAACACGGTGAAATTGTTATGGTTATAAGTCTTATACAATAAGCGGTTAACGCCACGGTCGTGTTTCTTTGGGCATTCGACAAGTATCATCTTCCGATAGATATGTATACGTGTATCATTACCACATATGCAGAACGAATTCACCGCTTCCTTCTCGTTCACCGACGACCTGAACTGGTCACGCCCTTTGTGTTACTGATGGGCATGATGTATAGCATGATGTATAGCAGATACCAATTTACATCAAATGGTTTGTATACTCGCTTGCAGACTATTACCATGGAATCTGTTTTTTTTATTAAACAGAAAAATAAGAAAACGAGTAACCTGATGTTGAGTAATCACCACAGTCTATAGGAATTCGTAAAATCTGAACGAAAAAGAAGTGGTATTACTAGTTTGAATAATCCATTCGCATAGCACCAGGCATATACTAAAGATGCAACAACTCGTTCTACAGTTCACACGTAGAGGCACAAGACAAAATGTCAAGAAAACCGAAATAGAGCCTGGGTTTTTTAACGTTATATTATATAGTAAAATTAGCTGCAGGTATCAAGTTGAACAGTTCTACAGAACATTTCTTATTGCACGAGTTGTACGAAGAATAATCTATAAGACTCCAAGATCCGAACAGTTGGTAAGCCTATCATCATGGGCACGTCAACTGCCTGCGTGTGTATTTTATTTAAAGGATCAAAATATATATGGCGATCTTAAAATCATATTTATTCGTACGCTATGTATAGACATCAATCATACCTGCTGATAGTGTACCTTTGCATCTCCTCAATCGAATTCCACATGATACAGTACTACAGTACCGTCTCTTAAAATATTTTATTAATTTAATAATATCCCAGCCAGAGCAGATATTTATATGATACAATTTTTTTTATTTTTGTCGACCTGATTAGTTGCGTGGCGTTTTTTTAAATACATGAAAACCATTCGACAAATGCAACAAGAGTAATCCTGAAGAATGTGAGGGAAGATTTAGACTTGTGAGCGTATTTTCACACGAAATAAATTTTGTTAATTATGGCCGTCCATGGGGAACGCTAATGTTGTCCTCTTGTGTTGTTTCCAGAAAAAAATTACATAGCTCCACGAATAAGGGTTAAACTTATATGCATTTTTCTTTGCAGGAAAAAATAAAAATTATGCTCCAAAGATGCTAGGCTAATTAGGGGGAAAATAATACATTTTATTATATGAATGATAGTTTTAATTCGGTTCTATATTAATCAACAGTTTTTTATTGTAAAGAACTAGATTTAAGTTTTACAGGTCCTAGGTATTCACAAAATTTAATTTGTACCTACTATTATATTGACGAAGTTTCTGACGTGTGTTATGACACAATAAATAAAAAATTTACACATTCATTTCATTAATATTCATATTATTTTTGCATACGTGAGTAAAACAGTACAAATAATCGTAGTTTTTTTACAATTTGGTCCATCGCAATGATTCCGGGAGTTTGAATATCCAATTTTATTTTAATTACATTAGTTAATAACATTTTAAAACCATAAGCTTATAACTATTTTATTATTTAAGTTTGTGTATCTTTCAAATGTATGAAATGGTTCTTTCAGCTGGGTTTAATTCACATTTACTTTAATCGTAATATCT
>DWPT01002296.1:0-16464 GCA_018251895.1 Agathymus mariae mariae | reverse complement strand
AATTCAAACACTCAAAGCCTCCAGAATTAATCGACGATTTCGATAATTTCTAATACTCAGACGTGATCGATTTCAGATTTTTTTATTTGAACAGTTTAAATCTATTTGATCTAATTACCATTTTTCATATAATTATGGCATTAGAAGAATTCGTCTTATTTAACAAATTTTTAAATTTTAACTATAATAAGTATTTTTGATTTTTTTATCAATATCTCAACTCAATTACATGGATCATGGTCATAGCGAAACTGTAAGTACCCGTTACAATTAAAATTATCTGCGATGCGATATATTTAAAATCGTATATCTATTTAAATATAAAGTAATTCATCTGACTGGGACCAAGGATTCTGTTTGCTATTTACAGATACATTCATGCAACCAATAAATTATTTTTATGTGAATAGCGGACGGACGGATGACCATCACAAGTGGCCACCGTTGTCCATTCGCGTCCGTGTCTACACAGTACTACCCCTTTTGAATACGCTATTAAATTAATTAAACGAGCCTCTTGAATATTCGTTGAGCGATTGACCACCGATTCCGGTGGTTTTTATCTAATATGGACCATATTATGAGTACACATCTAAATACAAGTCAGAACTAAGTAATAGGATTGACAGAAAGGCCTATGCGATAGTGGCTTTTTAAGAATGTCAGGCAACATAAAATCCAGTACCTATGTATCATTAATAGAACACACAATGTTTTTTTTAACAATATATATATTGTTGTCCGTGTCTCAACTTGCTCAAATAGCTCCAACTTAGCATTATTAGCGGTTTAACAGCCGTCTGATTGTCATCAGGGCCACCCTAAATCAGCTGAAAATAAGCAATACCACGTTACCCAAGAAACGTTGTCTTCCTGAAGCCGCGCCAAATCACGGCATTTAACTTTAAAACCAATGAATATGAGCGTAAGAATGAGTTTAAGAGGCATTCCTATTCCAAATCTCAAGCATATTGCTAACAAATCACAAGCGAATGGGTCGTTTAGCGGCCATTTGTTGCCCCCGGGAGGTGAAGGGGGTGCGGGAGGAGTGGTAATTGTGTTTACAATACACCCCCTCCTCTTGAAGGGGGTATCCGCTCGTTTCTCATCCTCAGACATCAGGGCACCGTTTAGCGATCTCACCTTACCCGCTCTTAAGAAAGTGTAAATTTCAGCCGCGGTTTATTTATGAGAATGATACTTAGCTTAATATTCGAGACGCAAATCGATTCATGTAAGTTTATGTATGGAAATTGGAGAAAATAAAATAGTATGGAAATGATAAAACGTGGAAACAAATATACTTACTCGTCTCAGCGCTTTATACTCAAAATAATATTGTACTCGTGGATAGTGCTCAAATTCACTTTTATAATATATAATACACTTTTGCACGTAATTTTTTCCTTCTACTACCGTTACAAGAAGGTGCTTTAACATTGAGGAGAAGAAACGGCGAATGCTCTGTATTATTTATAAAGCAATTATGTATAATAAAATCTTTATAAATAACTTCTTTAACACAATTTTCCTTTTAAGTAAAATGAAATAATGTCACAACTTACGTACTTAATTAATGCCGTAAGTAGTATTAAATATTAATACTTGTTAATTATTAATAATTTATCTATTGACAAATTTGACTTTACATTCTATATTTAAAATACTAAAATTCTAAATGGGCAAAGTTATTTTTCGCAGTACTTTGTATACGCGTAAAGTACTGTAGAGCTAATTATATTTTTAATACATTTTGCATAAATTGAATTTTAAATCAAACATCTTAAGAGCCAAAATATTCAGATCCAACGAGAGAGAGCCTTGCTTCAAAAAGAAAAAACCTGTCTGAGTTTGAACCAAGCACAGCGGCGCGACGCCCCTAACGAGCCCAGGCTCCCATGAAAACCTCATAAAAAATAATAAACAATTTACGTTCGCCGACACGCGCGCGCGCGTCATTACACTTTAGTATTAGCCATCAGAAATTTTTACACGAACGCGCTTTACGGGAAAATCTCCCTGATCCCTCTCGACTGCGTCCCGTACTCATATAATCAGACGCCTACCTTTATTTAACAGTTTCTTATCTCGCATCAGTCTCCGGGGCATTGTGGCCGGCGTAATTTGATAGAGTGTTCCACTAGCGCGTGGTATTATACCGCTCATTTTTTAACCTCGTAATGGTAACGTACGCTAATATACAATTTCAAATCAATTAGAGAAAAATTTATCACGTTTCAGATGTATCTTGGCTACATCAATTTGACTTTATATCATTTCATGGACGCGTTGAATAACGTAGTAACAATCACAAAGTCAATATGATTTTAATACGCTTGAACTCACATTAGGTGTATTACTGGTAGTTTTACAATGGAATTGTTCAATTCAATTTTCACCAACTTTTACATGTTCGGTTAAATCGAAATTTTGTGCATGTGGTTCTGGCCTTAACTCCTCTCATTGAATGGGAACCGACCGAGGAGCGGGACAATATCAGTGAATGGTAATGATGATGATGAGGATTTATTCATATCTAATACACTAATATAGTACGATAATTTCATAACTGACTAGTACTATCAACAATAAGCAGCTTGTGATAAAACAATATTTAATTCACAATAGATTGTCAGTGTGTGAGTTATTTATGAAGTTATTATGGATTTTATATTTATATGGTAGAATATACAATAAATACACTATATTGTACACCAAAAGAAATACATTTGAAAATAACAGGAAAGACAGTGTAAACAATATGTGACCTTAAGACTAAAGAACATTCTCTTTCAGACAACCTAAGGTAGACTAATTAAATATATATGAATTAAGGGTAAGTTGTGACAAATTCACAAAAAAAAGGAAAGAAAAAACGCAAGATGTTATGAGTATAGTAGAGTAGAGTAGAGTATAAATATACAAAATTAATAAAGCATTATTTACATATCAAAAATAATTAAATGTAATTTTTTAATTACATTATATGCAATGTACAAAGAGAGTCGTCCAATAAAGCCAGTATACAAGGCACCAATAAATCATCCTATACCAAACCTATACATTCATTGTGTATATTGTGCAAAAATAAAACTGGCCGTTGAAAGCAACAAGTGTATAATTCTTGGAATACCTAACAAATGTAACGTTTTTTCCGTTGTCCGAGCGACATGGCCCAATTAAGGCCGCGACACAGCGAATATACATACATACATACACCACAAGCTCAGGAATCGTATATATACAGAGTTCTTTATAATTTATTCGCGGAGATTTCGTTCATTTCGTCTCGCCATGTTTTTTGTTCGATCGGAATCAGGATTGTAAACACCTTGTTCAGTCGGTTTCTGGATTAGCTGCCGCTGATAAGATATACTAATAACTCTTCCCATAGGTGGGATTAGAAAGGAACATGAGGTAGGACTGTAGATTTCAGAGGAAAATAGCTAAATTTAGTAATGTTAAAATGGCTATGAACATTAACTGTATTAAAAAGAGTCAGAAATAGCGATATATTTTTCCTGTCGGTAACAAAAGTAGTTACCATTATCCATTAATCAAAAAAATACACAATGTTGAAAAAAATGTCAACAGCAATCTGTTTCCTTGATATTTATTATGATAAAAAATATAAAATATAATATTGAAACCTTCATCATAAAGATTTTACTACAAGATAAATAGTGAGTTTAAATTGACAAAATCTCCAGAAACAAATTGATTTCGAGTTGACTGTGTATTGTGAATTATCTCTACCTATTATAAGTAAGAAACCCCACATTCCCGAGTAAAAGGACCCAAGTTCAAATATTGACAAAGTTTTCATTAATATATATCAAGTCGTCCTGTGTACATTGACGTACGTATAGCTTAAATACCCAAAAAAACGCCTTTTTTTTTTTCAATTCGATTACAATTTACCTTCAATCCGGATACGTGCTTTATTGATTTCTTTCTAATCAAAAGAAATATTAACCACATGCCCACCACCGCCATATTCAACAGACAAATTGAATTTCAAGCACGATAGTAGTAAAATCCAGCAGACGTTGACCTGCCGCTGTATATATATTCACCAGTGTATTTATACAAATAGATGCGTATATTATCTTAAATCTATCATCTTAATGTGGAAATTAATAGACGGTCCACACAGATGATAGTTTAGTTGTGTCTCAACAAACCGAACTTGTCTACAAACAAAAGAAAAATAGAATGATTGTCCTTGCTCAAGTACCTAGCAATAGCGCGCTGCCTGGCGACAACACAAAAAAACCTTCATGAAAAAGTCAGATAATATGTCCCAATTTAACACTGATGAAAACTTTATACCGATAAAGCAGTTCAACGCTGTTAAGCAGTTAAAACAAAAGCCGCTTTGGTTTATTAATTATAATTATCATTGGAATATGTTTGAAAAAATGCATAATTACAAACGGATCTCGAACTCTGTACAAACCGAACAAGATAAAGTCTGCATTTTATCAATAAAACGTTTATAAACTTGGCAATAATATTTTTAGAAGCAATAATTAAGCACGAATCAACTGTTATTTTTAATTATACTTATATCATAGCGAATATTTTACATTTTAAATACAACGGATACCCGCGGTATGTTGTATTCCATACCAATTGGGACTCAATCACATGGATCATAGCCACGAAGACAGTGCGGAAGCGTGGAGAGCAATAATATAGGAATTTATTTATATCTAGTCGCCTACATACAATACGTGACTGACAGGCTTTTGAATCGTGAACTCAAGACAAGATCCAGTTCAGAATCACATCAAGTCAATAACTCTGTCCAAGTTAAAATAACAAGAGGCTAATCATGCAGTGTATCTAAAAAACTCATGCCGTAGGGGCTAAAATGAGTTCTAGCATGACAATTGCAAACTTCAAACGTACCATCTGACGTCACGCAACTTTAAGCGTCCATGGTATTTATAGTTTCGTGTGGATTGTCTGTCCAGCAATTTACATTTAAAAGAAGTTGATGGATATGGATTAATCAAAGTCTATTTTAACTCGATCTGTCCATATATTTGACTACAGTTTCTCGGGATTTTAATAATTAATGCGTAAATAATAAAGTTAATATGTGACAGTCATGTTACAAATTTACTATTTATAATGTAATTTAAAAACCCAAACCCCCGCTATTTTGTAAAGACCATAACTCGACCATTTCTGATAACGGGAAATTAGGACCGGCTGTATTAACTTATAGCGGAAAAATACGAATTGCATGGCCTATTACCTAACAGTAGAAAGGTTAAAGAATTTACCCTTTTTATTAATTTAATTTACCATACAAAATATTAGGGTTAAAACATATATTGAATCATAAAATATATGATGTTTAAACATACCACTGATATTAAAAAAACTATTAATACAGCTCATATTTAATAAAATATTATTTACGATGGATTCTGAAATTGACATAAGGTACACGATATTAGTATATATAAATTATCATATTATTATTATTAATAATTAGTAATATAAATTGTCATATTATATTAGTTAGTTAACAAAGAATAGATCAGAAATGAGTCATGTGTCTGAGCGAGAATAATCTTATAATATATATATATACCAATACCATGGTAAATGTTTTACAACATTGTTCCTGTTAGCATAACATGGTGTTTTAAATCTACCTCCATGAATATAATAGAATATTTTATAAATGTAATGGAATTTTTAAGTCAAATTTTCACACAGTTTCAAGTGTTCAAATCTTTTGTAAATTTTCACACGTTATAAAAACCGACAATCCAATAATGACGACCCTATAGCTCACTTATACCTGCTTGTAGGGCGAGAGATTCTTGGGTTCGGTTCCCGGCCGGGGCAGATATTTATCGACAAATAAATATTTGTACTCGGGTGTATTTGTGATGAGATATTTGTGTATGTCCATGCCACCTGCAACACTGGATATCCTAGTGCGGGAGTGTGAGTGTGTAATCGTTTATTTATTTATTGAGACAATAATGCGATCTGATATTCTTACAAATTTCATCATCATCATCATCATCGCAACCCATAAGTCTCACTGATAACCTCGAGTCTCTTCTCACGAACATCATCAATATGAAATCAAGACAAGAAGAAATAAATTATTTTTAATTCTCACTTCAAACATGTTGCCTAAGGAATTTTTAATTAAATCATTCTAATGTAACGTATGTTTACATATGTAACGTATGTTTAATTGAAAACGCATTACAAAATTTTTACTTCACTCCGACAAAATCGTATTTCTTTAAGATATTTTAAGATAAATTGTATCCTAAAAAAATCACTGTTTCTCTTATTAGAATACAATTTATTCGCTCATACGGCCGTGTTGCACATTCGTGCGGAGTACAGCATCTTCTCGGAACCCTTTAATTGCATCCCAGCTCAGATCGAACGTTTAAAATCGATTTTTTATTCCATTTATCCAATGTGAGACCGAGTTTGAAATCGTGTTTTTGTTTTGCGATAGCGAACGCTGTGTTTATGTAAATTTTACACGCATCTACTGAAACTTCTCAATTAATTAAGCCACTCAGCGACAGAGCGGACATCAAGTCGAGCTTTAATAGATGTATGTAAATAATGACAACTTTTTCTCGATTGTCGCCCCTCATTACCACGCTTATGCCCATTTATTGAACATTGAATGAGTACGTTTGAATAAATAACAAAGATAAGTAAAAACCGGTACAAAACACCAACGGTTTTTTAAATTCGTAGATTAACATCGTGGAGATGCATTTAAAAATAATACTTATATTAACTAAAAGGATGTACTTACAGAGTCATGTGAACGCGGACATTCTCACCTTGTCACTGGAGTTTGCTGTACTGGACACGCCTATTATCCAGCATTGTCTAGTTGAGAATTTATAATAAACGGTAACTAAATTAATAACAACAATACCCGAGATATACTCGTAAATCAGTGGCCGAGAATCGTATCCGGTATTACTACACTACCCAAACCGCATATTTGCGATGGCAATATGACAAAAAATCCTACTCCACAGGTTAAAAATAAAATCAACTCTACTATGTAAATCAGCAATTCACCAGAACTGCGTATTGTTTGTATATATATAAGAATAACGATCCACCAGAAATAACATTGCATGATATTCTGTAAATGTTAAGAATAATTTTAATTGGAGATAAAAGAATGGCGGGCATTAGGCCCGGTACCAGCATTTCAATGAGCGAAATTGTCGCATTCAGGACGCAGCGATCGGCGTGTCTTCACACCTCTGAACAAACTACAAATTAAAAGTAATTATACACCTTAAAACCGAAGTAATAACCATCAAATTCAATTGGTACATATTGACTGCTGGCACCAATTGAAATTTGATCAACTTTTAACTTTTTCATTATCTCTTTTGAGTCTAATTTCGCGGACTGGAAACTATCGCGGGAAAGTCCGTTCCAAGTAACTAACTAAGGCACTTTGAAACCTTTTTATAAGACGCTAGAGTTTAATTTTGTTTCGATTCGACTGATATTAATATATTAGGATTAGGTTTAGTACTATTCGTGCGGTAATGAGGAGATACGACTCAAAATGCGAGCGGATTCAAATATGTAGTTTTTATCTTAAATATCTTCAATCTTAATCTCCTTAGAAGTAGAATGTTTATATATCTAACAAGAAGGTCCCGATCAGGAATTTATATATACCCATTAAATATGTCGATTTCTTATAAGTGTGATAGAATTTATAAATTAATTAATGTTTTTTTAATGTTTATAGCCGACAAACGAGCAGACGAGCCACCTGATGGTAAGTGGTCACCGTCGACCATAGATATCAGCAAGTCCAGCAGTATCATGTTGCGTTGTCGTTCAGGAAATGAGAAGAAGGGAAGGAAGAAAATACCGGCTGGGGGCTTGAGAACCAGTACTTTCTTTCTTATAGAAATGAAATATTTCTATCTTTTCATTTCCTGGCCGACAAGGGATCAGTAATACTTTTGGTCTTGCTGATGTCCATGGGCAACGTTGACCACTTAGCATCAGTTGGATCGTCTGCTCGTTTGTCGGCTACTTAAATAAAAATAAAAAACTTATACTGAATATATAATCCTTACGCGACGCCCTACCACCAAGCAGGCTGACTTCTCTCGCTTCTTACATCACTTTTTTCTGCCAGCATGAGATTGGGGGGAGTATTCTAGGTCACCTCAATACGGCCAGGAAATTGACGAAGAAACAATACCTATAAACCTTATTATCTCAAGTTCTAAAAGCTAACTAAATTTATAATTATTGTCTTTCGATTATATCGCATATAAAGGAGTTTAGTCGATGGGGCAGATCAATTGAAAGTTGATTAACTTGACGTACATTTGAGAACCATATTGAAAAATTAATCATACTAACCTATGGAAATAAGCTTACCTAAGGCCCCATAGCTAATAATTCCAGGACAATTTCAATCTCAATTTAACGATATGTATTGCAGCCTGGCAGAGATTGTGGATGTTTAACGACAAAACGAAGTGGATCGGAAGTTCTTAGCGCACCTGAAAAGTAGACCTCTAATAAAATATTACATAAGCCCTTCTGGACGTGCTTTGCGCATGCGATTGCGTAAAAACACTTACATCTGACAGAATCCATTGATCTATAAGCACTTGAACAACATTGACGATGGTGCTAGAAAACAGATTTCAGTACAAAACGCTTCAGAATTCTTCTTATTTTTATGTTTGAGGGTTTGGATGGTCAACTCTTTTGGTGTTCTCATAATTAAACTTACATTCGTATCCGAACTATTCTAAGTGTACTATATGATGTAATGAACTATGATCCTAAAGGTTTGTGGGTTTTAATAAAAAAGAGTGCTAGGAATATACGAGTAACATCAAATATAAAATACAATATAGTGTACAGTTTTAAAATATCGTTATTCACCTTTTCATGTTACTTGTGTTAGCTTAATTAATTATCTTTTTAATACCATTAAAGTTGCCTGCGATTGCTTATAAACCTGGTGCGAGAACGGTTCGACTGTCTAAACGATGGAGAGGGACAAGGACAGGTGATGAAGCAAGGTGCACTGGATCGATCAGGTGTATTTGTTTACACAAGGTGCTCCAATGTCTCAAGGACGTATATAAAATTATTAATCTGTTTTATGTTTTAACGCGCGAAAAATCGCTGTTTAACGTGTGTGATTGCAATTAAACAATGCAATGTTCGAAGGATTTACTTCCAGAGTTGTATACTTAATCTTTAATGTTCACAAAATTGAATTCATCAAATTCGACCCGAGGAAAACAGTTGAATTGGGATTTCGCTCCCAAATAAATATTTAAGTAAACGGAGAACTTCCTCCGTATTTAAATCCGCTAATTCTTAACAACAAATGTTATGTTGCACAGATAGATATCTGGGAATTACAAGAAAGAGAGCACGTGACATAAATTTCGGATGATCACCTAGCGATATCGTCTTGTCTAATACTCAAAGAGGTGCAGATTCCATGAGCAATAGAAGTTTCTTCACATTTGGTTTCTAGGATGGAGTTAGTAGCACCCAAAAATTTCCAGTATCATAATTTCAAAAACTACGGCGGCATGCAAGGTTGGAATCCAGGTCCCCAGCACCTACCGTTCGACATTAAAACCACTAGGTATTGAACAGCATAAAATTACTAGTGGTACGTAATAAATACACTTAATTAGAAAATATTAAAAAAGGAGCTTTCGATTTTATTTTTAACACAACAACTTAATAATTTTAAATCTTTGCTACTATATGAAGTCTTGGTGTCCCCCTTCGATGCTTAGTCGGAATTCTAAGTTACTGTTGTTTGAAAGCTCCGTGAGACCCGGCAAAGCAAGTCAAGAACCTTACAATTAGTAATGACCGTTCGGAACGCTAAAAGGTGCGTGGCTAAACTTCCGTTAGGTGCTCAATTCACTACCAGCGGCGTTTTCATCAAATACAATACAATAAGATATTTTTTATTGCAGACCAAGTACCTAAATAAAGTAATTTGACGGATTAATAAAACGTGGTTTTAACGCTCATGGCGATGTCGCCCAAGTTGACTAAACTAGAAGAGCACTTAATGAAGAAATATGAAAAGGCAAAATATGCGTAACCATAATAAATATAACGCATAACACCTCAGTGTAAAGAATTATTTCATATACTTGGTTGATGGAAACGTTTAGATAGTTCAAAGATCCACTTGCGGGGTGATCGCGTTCCCAGATCTCTAACAGCGTTTGGGGAAAAGCGTTGAGGTTAGCGAACGGTGCGAAAGACTATAATAACTTTGGGTTATGAAAACATGCTGTTAAACTAACGTTTCTAGGCGATATTTGCGTTAAATGCAACCTCAGTGTAAGATTTTAGATAGACACGGTAATATACCTCGCACACAACTTCTTCCTTTTCCAAGCAAAAAATATTCGATGTCGTAATTACGTTAATAATACAAGTACTATCTAAATAAATTATTTAATAATTTTGTGATTGATCTTTAAGTATTTTTAATTAATTAAATGTGAATTAAATTTAGTTGACTAAATTATTTGCGGCATCATTTTTCCTAGTTCTATAAATTAGAAATACATTCGTTTATCACTTTAACTATGAAAAAAAAGTCAAAACTTTGTTTGGTACCCTCGTACTAGTACTTATATTTATATACCAACGTTTGTTACCTATTCCTTGCGAACATATTCATTTCTTGACATTAAAAGTATTCCAGATTATGATACTATAATTTATAAGCCAATTATCACCTAAACATTTCACGTAGCTTTCACTCAATATGTTCACAGACGACCATGGAAACAGATAAAAATTTTCATAATCAAAACGTTTTATCGATAACAAAGCCTATATACATCAAAATTATCAATAAATATTTACTGTACAGATTAATGTTCATTTATCAATTTCTAAAGTATTATTATTCTATATGTAAATCTAATGTCAGTAAACCTATAATAATATAATATATAATAATATAATAGGTTAACCTCGTATTATTCACGAATAAAATCTTTTGATCTCCTACTGCTGATAGTAAAACAAGAGGTTTAGGTCGGTCGGAAGCAGACGGCTTCGCAATCAGAGGCAATAAACGCGTGCCCGTAAACGCAGCCTACCCACAGGTGCCCTCCTGCCCTGTGTTTAAGGACCTCTGGCCACATAATATTATAGGTTTTAATACGACAAAAGGTGTAATCTAAGCGCAGAAAAGAACCGCTGTTGTCTTGTTCCAGCCTAAAATTGCAGTTCATTTCATTTGCCACGTCGACTGTACTTTGTTAAAATTAAAACCATATTTTGTTATTGGATAACTATTAAACAAATTCCAAGCTTTCTCTATAAGTTTGCAGGTTATATGCGATTTCCACCCGTTTATCTATCGAATATAATGTCATTGGTTACACATATAAACACTAGTGTCTGTATCAAAAATTGACACCTTCAACTATTTTTATCTCGTAAATTTTAATGACCTTGTGTTAGTAAAGTTTGTAAACAAGATATGAAATAAATGTTTCATTTAATACATGATAAAAACTTATGTTAAGCTTTTTAAAACGCCGTCGCATTCGCAATCTCATACATTTTTGGAGTGTCCCTAAGCTTTCATAAGCTAAACGTAAGCATTACGTAACTTTAAATATAACCTAACCTATTACATTTTTATATTTTAAAGTTATTTATATTTAAAAGACAACTACTTCATTGTGTTTCACTTGTCCCAGAAAGTCAACGATTTTAATTGAGATGGTTTTTTAAAGAACTTTAAAAATAATGTTTGTGACATCCTACATTCGATTTCAGATTTTAGATTATCAGATCTGCATATTGCAGATTTTATAATTTTAATAGGAATAATAGTCTAGAGAGGATTTGAAAGTGCATTTTATTCGCTATCAAAGAACTTTAAAATATTATTACATTTAGCAACTTTCCGTTCTAGATGATATAATAATTTCTCCGTACAACTAAAAGGTTTTTTACGCACTATATTTTATAAAATTACAGGAAACAAAATATGTACCTACGTAAAATTTATACAAGTGCACTAATTCCTTAAGAGAAATTTCTTCCAGTAGGCCCAAAAAGCTTATAGCGTGAGACAAACTTGGTGCATACCTGAATATAAATTTGTTATTATAACTACCTCGGACGTAAATAGACTAGATGATTTAGACCAAATAAGAACGCATAACTTCTCGTTTAGTTTATATTTTTTTTTATATAAGCCAAAGGATATATTTTGTATAAAAAACTATTTATATATACACAAATAATAAAACCTATGTATATCTACAGAATAAAATTGTATCGGAGCCCAATCTGCATACTACGAGACAGAAAACAAAAATTTCAAAAATAATAATTGTAAGCATTATAACAGATTAAAAACTAAGCTAATTGAGGCTTAAAAGTATGAGATTTGTGCACTTGCTTGCCATAGACATATAGTCAAACCTTTATAGTGCCCGATTTGTTATAAACGTGATTACTTTGCTGCATAACTTTTTGACATTGGGTTTAATTTTCAGCATTTACTGCCTATAAATAGTAAGTAGTTGATGATCGATGAATATTATAGAAGTCTAAGTAATTATTCTAACGTTATGCTACATAGTAAAAAAAAGAACAATAGTTCACATAGTCCTGTTTGTAGAACTACTGCTATTATTACTATTGTAGTGCATTTACATTACTCGTATAACCATTTATTGTTGTCTGTAGAAATGTATGTATCTTGCAAAGCCATACAGACAAACACCAGAGAGGCCGCATAACACTCATTACTATCAAGTAATGACTTGAATGAATGAGACTTGACAACTTGTACTCCGCGTGCACACTGACGTGATGGACATCGATTACCCATTTAGAACGAAGAGACGAATAATTACAACCTTAGATAATGCTTATAAGTTTTAATGATTACTTATAATTTATAAACTTAAAATCGTACAAGTTAATTAATAGTACGAGTTAGTTAATGGTTTTCCGAACGTAAAATGTCTTTGTCTGTCATTTATTAATTAATATTATTGTCATGTCGCTTTATCAAAATTCTGTCAGTTTTTATCAGGTCACCTGCCTCGGTCGCTTGTTTCACAAAGTCCGTTGCCGCGGTAATTAGCATACTTTGCTTCGAACAAAAAGATTATTCGCCCGAGTACCGGAGTTAACATTCGATACGTTTGCACCAAATAATAATTACCGCAGTTCGTCTGTCGAATACATTAAGGGTCGTTTTCTCCGTATATATTATAATATTAATATAGAACGGAGCTCGGGCAGGTGCGGCCTAACGTTATTAAGTTTCAGACACCCAATCTCCACATGCTTTCTTTATTGTCACAAGCTGCGAAGTAAATATTGTGAGTATTACGAGCTTTTGTTTTTTGGGTATCTGATACTTCGATTTGTTGTACCGTGTAATTTACCGTGGCTACTTGCGAACTCGGGGAAGATAATGAGGTTGTCGTGTTAAAGCTACCCGTGCTTAACATTGGCAACTCGCAACACGAACGTATCGGATCAATTCACACTTAAAAATTTATCGTTTCGTTTGCCCAGAAAAGCATGTTTATTCTTAGAATATTTAAGTGAACTTATTACACGTTTAAGATATGTAAACGTGTCTTGCTTGGTTTCAAAAGGAATTTTATTCACTATTATTTATGTATAATTCATTTAATTTAGTTACATATAAATGTTTCGTTATGCATTAACGTCCGAAATAAATAAGTGTAACATCTGTCTGTGGCATCAAGAGTTATTGTCATCGAGTTTAATCACGTCCAGATAGGTCACGTTTAAAAATGTTTGACAATGTTAAAAGGCTTGTCGGAACTTTTCTTGCAACTTCTCGGGATAGTTCGTGTCCAAATTCCAAGTTCCTACTTAATTTAAATGCGCGTTGATCTGTTATCTAATAGGACTAGTTCTGAGAACAGTATATATAGGTATTTGATTCCAACAAGAGATGATACCGCATTATCGTTTATTGCTTTTTTAATGATCGATGCAGGTGTGTATTATTATCAAATTCAAATATTTTAGAAATCTGAATTAATTGTTTTCTTAAATCTGCAAATTTGTCTACGTATTCAGGCAATGTAGCAAACGATAATACGTACATTCATGCTATCATGTAAATTACTTAGTACTTTTAAGAAAGAAAATAAATGCTCACCGACTCGCATCAGTGAACTAAGCTACTCTGTGTCGTGTTTTTGACTGACACAGATTTAATGGAACATAAATATATATACCATATCCCAAGAACATTTATGTAATTTGTCACAGCGCAGAAACAAACGTACGACGGTAGAGCGGCTGTTATTTTTTTTAATACAAAGTGTAGGTGCATTTACATATCTAGCTATATCCATTGATTACAATTGACGTCGATAATGTGTATTGTGTTGTTATGTAATCAAATAAAAAAATCTTATATTTGAGTAGTAAGTACCTACTGTAGATTCATGAATAAGGTGTAAGTTTATATTATATGTTTATAAAGACAGAAATTAATATACTGATACGTAAATCATTGCAAGGCATATCAGCATTTATCCAAAAGACAAATTAGGGTCAGATTATCTTGACGCGCTACGCGATACGTCGGTGTGGAAATAGCAAAAATGCAGTGACCAACGAATTGAACTAAACCAAACAATCCCCATTCTGTTCAGTCCAGTTAACTTCTCACGGCGTTACATTAATAACTTGATAGGCGCATTATGAATCTGATGGCAATACTTATATTAAATATAGCGTTATTTTTCTCCCTAAGTAATGAATACACTATCTCTTGATACTGGTTGCCCGGTATTTAAAAGAAGTATTATTAAATTAGAAGTATTATTAAATTTTAATCAATCTTACTGCGAAAATGCATTTAAAATTTTGATATTGGGGGCTAAAGCTAAAAAAATCGACACACGATTTGAAAAGAAACCTATGCCCAAGTCAGTTCTACTATCGTCTGTAATCATTTCGTTCCTTTAATACCAGGTATTCGTACTATATTAGAATTTTGGTGATCAATATGCATTGACTCCTCATTATCAAATTTATTTATATACTACCAGTGCAGACATCTGTTGGTGAGGAACTGTAACTGTCAAGTAATATATTTCGAATAAACCTAACTTACACTGCACACCGATATATTACCTAGGTATATTAATTTTAAAACTGCTAATCATATAAATTTTGAAGTGATATGAACACAATGGCAATGTTTAGAAAATTATTTATTTTAATAAATAATAAAATACTGTTGTTAAATAAAATCAGAAGCACTTAAAAACCTTCACTGAGCTGTTAAAATAAACTTCCTAATGTCTATTCAATAATATTTTAGCTACAAACACAAGTACATTGACGTCCACCAAAAATTCCCGTTATTAAATTCACGAGCAAGTCGAATGCGTCGTGACATTCGCGTGGCAGGGTCAGTGAGATAAGCCGAGTAAGTCGCAGATTGATTCCCGGATCAGACGGATAGTCGGCGCGGTGGAGTGTGGACGATACTTTACTTACGAGTCGCTGAGCTATGCTTGAGTGTCCTAAAGGGATTTAGGCGAACACTTTTATTTCGGAACGCTCCAATAGAGTATGTTTCAGATGTGGTTTTTTTTTTTGTTATTACAGTAGTGTTTTAGATTATTAAAAAATAGATACACTATCAAGAGTACGTTTTTAACCCATTTTCAAGACAAGTTTTTGCATAGAATTTTATTTACCTAGGCCATTATTTATATATTTTATGCATACGTTAATATATTGCCAAACACACACACACACACACACATGATTTTGACCATTATTCATTGAACAATTAATCCATATTCACACAACATATCAACTTATTAACCAATGCAATATTTATAAACAAATATATATATATATATATATATAAAATAAATATATTTAATAGCCGAAAAAAATGCTTATGTTCTATGTGACAAATCAGCTGATCTTCCACGTGACTGTAACTAGTCATGGCTGCCCACTACTACTACATGTATAGATGAGTATCTTACACACATGGCCAGCCAAAAAAGATTAGTGAACTCAAATTTAAAATCATTTGATAATTTAGATATTTACTTGTGCACGACATTTTTTGCTTCTACTATCGTTTCAAAAAAGTACTTTAACATCGAGGAGAAGAAATGGCGTAAGAAACTGTCCAACACTACAACACTACACTATATATATAAAACTTGTTAATTGAAAACGGCCAATAACGCATAGACCAAGCGTACGACATCCAAATTCGTTAATTCTCTTTTTTTATAAATAATTGGGACTGTAGTATAAATTAGGGATGTTGTGAATATGAAATTTCGGATCCGGATAAGGATACGGATATATTAATAATTTTTAACCGGATTCGGTTACGGTTATGGATAT
>DWPT01002295.1:0-16467 GCA_018251895.1 Agathymus mariae mariae | reverse complement strand
CAATCTTACTGCTAAGCAAGTATGGTACGCTATGTGAGATATAAAGAAAAAAAAAGAGAGATAAAGGCCGAAACTCCACCACGGTGGACAAGAGTGGACTAGAAGATTTCACATATAATTGAGAACGACGTGGGAAACTCTTATAGTCAAGGTTTTCTAACGACATTTGTTAATTAATTACTATATCTTGACATTCCTCACGTTTGCCCATACATAAGCAGGATGTTAGCCAAAGTCGAGGAACATAACCAAAGGCAAATATTGTTGATAGCCATTATTAAGGTAGGGTCATCGCTTAGAGCCTCAAGCCTTAATGTATGATAATAAAGGTGGAGTGGAGGGTACCAGGCCACGCGGTAGATCGCCTATGTGATGGGCCGAACAAATCAAGTCTGCTGTGGGCGGCCTATTGCATGAGTGTATCTCAAACTGACGACCAGAAACACGAATTGGCGAGAGATTGTGAGACGAACAACATCTGTCAAAAATATGACTACATGACCACCACAATCCCTCTGTTAAGAGTGAAACGATTGAGAAGATTTATAAAGTAGTCGTATACATTTCTTTGGATACAGAATAAAATTAGAGGAAACAATACGAAAAATTTGTAAAAGGATACTAGTAATTTTATTGCTGTCTGACGTTATAAATGTTCAATTTAATGTTAACTTCGGATGAACTTACATTTTTCTGATACAGGTATAATTAATTATCGGCATACAAATAACATATCGTGAAATCGTATTAAGGTAAAATTTGAAACCACGTTTAAGAATTAACGTAAAATATTGTTTTATACTATTTTACTTTATTGATAGAAAACTATTTAATAATTAAAATTTGCAAATTAAAAAAAATTGCAATTCGACAATATATACTACATATGGTACGAAAGGAGTTATGATAGATAATGTGACCTAGATGAGCTAGGTCACGAGTGTAGTAGGTGCTGGAAACGCGACGTAAAGAAGTGATATAAGTCCGGACATAGCAGCTTATTTCACAAGCACAATAAATGTTGACACGAAACACAATACAAGAAAATAACCATAATGAAAAGAAGGAGACAGAGTGATAGAAAGAAAGAAAGCACGGCAAACAGTCTTAACACTAAAATAAAAGCGAACAGTAAATAGGCACAGCGAAAGTACTAGCGAACGTACAGTAGTTGAGCGATCAAGCGAGACTGGTATTACGCGGGACGAAAGAAAGCCAACTGTTTGGTGGCGAGCGCGAACTGAGCAGCGCGCGCGCCGGCCGGTCCCGTTATATTAGCGGGGTGTGAGGCATGCGGCGAGCAGTGAAACCGCCGCGCGGCCGTTCAATCGCTGTTTGGCGTCAGCAAAAATCGTCGAGCGAAGTGGCGCGTGGACTTCAAAGCGCGTCAGGTTCGAGTCCGCGTGTGTATTGGTGTTTGTGTATGTTATGTGTATGTATGTGTAAGGAGTATGAACAATAAACATAATATAATAAATAAGTGTATGTGTATGTGTATAATATATATTATAAACTACATATATTTGTATGAATGTGGGACAAGGGTGCCCACATACTAAATAAATCTGTACATTCACTCATTTGTATAATTCAAGAACGGCTTGACTTACTTTGATAAAAATTGGTGTGTAGTTAGAACAGACGATTGCTCAGAAGATAGTTATATAAAATGTCAGTTAACCTAATGATGTCTAAGCAAAAAACATAAAATTTGAATAATCATGTATACATAATTAATGAACACGTTTGAACGTTTAATTGTTCAACACGAACCAAGTCGGAGGGGGGCCGCCAGTCACCATATACATATATAAATTAATGGGTGTTAAGCATATATATTTATTTTAAAACAAGAATATATTCTTGTCATTAATTATACAAGACAAAACAAATTAAAAACGTCGTAAGTTGGGTATAGCTTTAAAAATTAAAAAAAATGTAATAAATGATTTATTAAAATATACTTCTACGAATACAATACAAATACTTAACATTTACCAATACATATATTGGTTTATACAAGATATAATACATATGTGTATACTTATATGTCGCGTTTATTCATTGATCAACAATACCCATGTTATCTCGCCGCGTTGACGAAGAAGGCGTTCGTACACGGGTCGTGATTGTGATTCTGAGTAACCTTCAAAATGGAGTCTTCGATGGTGTGAAGGCCAGCCTTGCAGCCTCTACGTTGGTGTGAGGAACAGTACCACCTCTCGAGAGGCCTACCTTTGGACTGCGGCCAGATTGAATACCTGTATCCTTGCAGAAGGATTTGCCGTTTTCCGCGAGCTGATACTACGAATACTGGATCTGTGGAAAGTAAAATAGGGTATTTTTTAAATGAAAATCAATGAAGTCATCGTCCCAATGGACATCAAAAAAAACCAAAGATGACAGATGTGTTGTCGGTCAGGAAATAAGAAGAAAGCAAGAAACAAAGTAATGGCTCTCAAGCTTTCAGCCGGAACACGATGAGTCGTTTGGCAGCTGACTCAAGCAGGTAGGTGGTGGCTAGCTAGACAGGATTCACGGAAAGATAATAATACCAGTAATAATATTGATGACTTAATAATAATACTGATAATATAATTGTTGCGCGAAGCCCTACCACCACCAAGCAGGTTGGTTTCTGTCGCCGCTTACGATACCCTGCTCTGCCAGCATAATATGATCAAAATTTAAAATTGCATAAGACTTCGAATTTTAGTTTTGAGGTGTACGTAGAATTGAAGCCCAGCGCTAGTCATTGAGAGTATAGAGTATTAGCTAGCTATTACTTCTAAATGCACTATTTGTTATAAACAAGATAGTACATTTCCATTATGTCCACAAAATTTTTGAAAACCTGTTTCAGATTTATTACTTTGTAAATATAATTGATCAAACTCCGTCCACACGTAATCCCACGCGATAATAACAATTCACATTGTTTTATCACATTTATTTATTTTACGTATTTTTAGTCACATTATACATATCGTACTTACTAAATAGACATTCAATATATTTATATGTATACAATTAAGACAAGGTCAGGCCATGGATAACAAAAGCATAGTATATATTGAGACGGTTATTGAGGTAGTGAGGACACCGAAAACGTTGTTAGTAAACGAAACGATCTAAATATATATATTATATATGTAGGGAAAAAAATGTGAAAGAAATCATAGAAGAAAAACAAAGATAATATAAAAAAAAAATAACAAAATTATTGCTACATAACGTTTTATGGATTTTATTTATTTTTGTATTTTTGGCTTTAAGTATATTCACGTGAGTTCCAATATAGAAATGTAATACAAGAATAAAAAAGAGTAATAAAAATATGTACAAAAATATAAACACGCGGTCAGTTGCTGGATGGGTGACCGCTAATAGCAGTTTCATGAGCGCTCTCGTGCTTCTAAAATTCCGTTAATTCATCACTGTATGTTAATGTCATTCAGGTTGAGCAACAAATAGATTACATTGAGAAATAACGGCCACTATGACCGCTTGTTGAATGTACTCTTGGTCTCTTCAATTACAACTGGAAAACTGTAATCTGCAGTGGCTCAAGAGTTAAGTTCTAGCGATGATTGTGACAAAGCTTCACTGAAATAATCGTATCATCGAGGGTGTACACTACCGCTTTACATCCCTTGTAATATTGCTGACAGTACCATCTGGTCTTATAAGAGTTTCCACCAATCTTCTTTGAAATGTGAATCCTGTAGAAATAATCGTATAGTTTCATTATTCGCTGGCCTTTCGAGCCCCAGAGAAACGTCAAATGATCTGTGGAAGATAAGTGTAGATTTTTATTAATACAATTAGTTGTAACACTTTAATTTATAGCCTCTTATTAAAACAATAACTACACCAATTAACTATAAATTATGGCCGAAGTGAATAAAATTATGAACTTTACTTCAACAATAAACAGGTATCCAAGTATATTTCTAGCACCACAAAACTTTCGTATTTGTTTTTAACATATCGTGCCAGAGGAAGAGAGGTTTTAACGATTTCCTAAGGTGATGCGAGAAGATAAATGATCGATCCGATGAACGGGACCATTTCATCTGTGTGTCGATGAGGAGCCTTAGTGAGTAAAAGGCCTACATGAATCTGTTGTCATCCCAAAGAACTTTCACCTTTTGAAGATTTCTATCAGTTTACATGGTAAATACTACTGCTGTACACAAAAAACATTTATACATAATAAGAAGGAACTTGTACTCATTTATAATTATCTTTATTTCAATCTGAACGCTAACATTGAAATGCTTATAAGATATCTATAAGATTTTAATCGAGACGATGATGTCACTTGTAATGTACACTAAAACCTTGTAGTCCCAGGATGATTGGTGTGTACGGTTTTGGCAGAGACAATGACGTCATTGATAGTGTACACCACGGCCTTGCAGCCCCGGTAGTATTGCTGGCAGTACCACCTGATCCTTGCGATGTCACCGAGCTGACGAGTGCGATGTATGGAGTAATTGAAGCCGTCGATCTCCAGAACCCGATTGCCTCTATTTCCGTAGTAGAATCTTCCGATGCCTGGGAAAATAAACTTGTGTAATTGAGAGATAAGTCAGAGAAAATTAATTTATCTTTTCTAAAAGCTGTCAAAGATTGGAGCCATCTTTGTGACATATTTCATATCCTTGTTTCTGGAAGTATCGGTAGGCCATTATGGAAGTGTCTGTTGACTGTCAATATCTATATATATATATATATATATATATATATATATATATACATGCATTACATACTTGTTACCATTTTATAATAATAAAACTTAGATTTTGTTACAGAATTTACATTTAATTTGTATGTATGTTCGCCTACCTCGCACTTTTCTATGTCACACAGGGTTAGCTGGGTAAAGAATGCCAATAGACGTTAAATTCGCTGTTTGAATCTCTTAGTATTAGGTGAATACAATAAAGTATAACCGAGTTTTGGCGAGCTTGTCAACAAGCCGGTTTGCTGCTTTTTCTAGTCTGCAACATATGACGTCCAGTGTGTAACTGATGTTCATAAGAAACAATTACCACTGACCATCAATCGACTTGTCTGGTTATTTACCAGTTTTAAATATAAAAGTCAAGTAAACTTCCTTTTTCATATAATTACATTTCGCTATTATATATAATGCTCACGGTCAATTGACGTACAATCATTATCAAGACTGAAAATTTGGGCAAACGATTTTCTCTCATTTACAGCCGCAGCTATGACTTCTGTTGAGTTAAATTTATGTATAAAGTACACTGAACTATCTTGATTGAAATATTTGCACAGATTAAAGTTTTTCATTCTTTGGTTCTTTATTTCACCTCGTCATCACAATCCATAACTGTTTCATCGTTAAGCTCGGGCATACTTTCGCAATGAGAAGGGGGAATTCGACCACACCGGTCAATAGCAGATTGCCTGCATTCACACACTTTAGAGAACTTTGTGAAGAAATCTCATGTATGCAGATTTTTTCACAATGTTTTTAGTATCTTTATTCATTTCTAACCCGCACATAAAGAGGACCTCTTTTTCCGGTAACATTATTAGGAATACGATATAATTATTTAACGTATAAAATGATAAATATACATTTCAAATAGAAGATAGAGTCATAGATTGCATAAGTTTGAGTTTATCGTGAATGATTTAATGAGTTCAGAATCTTCATCAGCGTTGACTGGGTAGATGGCTGACTGCTAGCTGCATTTTTTTGAGCTTATCCGGACAGCACGTTAAATGAATAGTTTAGACCGTGTCGGAGGCCTTTAGGATTTCCTGCCATTCAGTTTGACGAATAACCAAACCAGCATTTCGCAGAGTCACAAAGTGCGCTGCAAGGCTCTTCAATTGCGTTCGACACCTACCCTGCAGTAGACGATCGAGTTTAATTTAACTTAGCATTTACGGACTTGTAATTACTAATATCACTTGTCATTTTTGGCCGAAACGAAGTCTCCATCATTCATAGTCCGGATCATGGTTGTGATAGGTGTTTCCTTTGATCAGAACATTATCCATCATGTACAAAGCAGCTCTGCATCCTTTAGAGTTCCGAGTGGAACATCTCCATCTGACCTTCACTCCGTCGGGCGAGGTTCGGGAGATATGCATGGAGTAGTGGTAGCCTGCCAGCTTCAGGAGCTGATTACCTTTCTTCCCCATCACGTATTCGATATCTGTAATTGGGAGGGTTGCATTAGATGGTACATACCGATCTAGTTTGAACTCAACTAACATGGATTTGCTGCAGTACTGTAAATGTTGGATACGTTATTAATTAGGAGGTAAAATCATTGACCACGTGGATGCAGTTATCCAAAACTGTCTATTTGGAACTTGACGAGCGTGGACAGCTTGTGATATAGTATCTTATATATGGATAGTTTCGCTTTATGATTCGTATAAAAATTATGTTCACTATTTTCCTGAAAAAATATTTTAAATAAAATTCATGTAATTCATTGTGAGTCCTTTTGTTTTACAGTAAGTGATACTTGAAAGTGACGAGTGTTTATTAAGATGTTATTTGTCGCGTAATTCTCAATATGTTAATTTGTTTATTCACTGTACCCGCACTTTCTCTCTAATAGAGCGAGAGATAATAAGCCTGACTTACATACAGATAGAAGAATTACCTTTCGTGTTTTCATGGAACATAAAAAGCTCCGTGTTATGGAATATACGTAGCTTTAATAATTAGAAGACACTTCACAATTAGCAGACGCTCCTATCCATTATTAGTCCACCGAAATACCTCATAGCTCAACAGGCATTAGTTTACTTCACCAGACTCCTCCAGCGTCAAATGGAGCGAACTCGCAAACTTCACATTAGATAATTACATTATATTAAAAAAAAATACTGCAGCGGAAAAAGAAATGTGATAAAATTAAACACTATTTTTGTAGTGTAAAAATTATTATTATATTCAGTTAACTTAATCCTGCGGGTTATAGTTTATAAATCACATCAGTAAATTAAAATGTTTACTCATTAAGGTATTTAACCTAAATACTCTCCCTGACATCTAAATCAAGCCACCTTGTCTAAGTATAATATTCATTAAATTTTATTGCAATACAATTATTGGCACAATCGATGATTTAAATTATATAATGACATAAATTATATAATTATATATATTTGAGATCTTATGATTGCTCAAATTTTATTTCTTTATGAGTAATTGTATGCACGAATATATAAAATCTAAATATGTAAGGTGGCTCGATTTTCACGTCCACAACGTAAAACATAAATGAACATAGCGTACTGTTAGCATAAAAATGTACCGTTAGCAAAAAAAAATCTATAACCTAATTCAGCGTGTATTGTACTTAAATATATACATTTATTAATTTGTTTCCTATAAATCATAATGTAAGTGAGGCGTAACGTATCACAAATCTGCCTCGCCCGGGAATCGAACGCAAAACCGGTAGGTAGGTAGGTACATTCACGTTATTTTATGTCTGACTATGTGTATGCGTCGATTTGAAGGAAACGATGACGTCATCTATAGTGTATATAGAAGCTTTGCAAGAAAACACGTTGTGGTGAGCACAGCGCCATCTATGCTTTTGGACATCACCGACAGTTCTCGACAGGTGGAGAGAATAGACGTATCCGTTAGATTTGAGTAGCCGCGTGCCTTTTCTACTCAACACGTACTCGCACATGCCTGAAAAGAAAAACAGATGTAGCTAACTAGATAGTTATCGTTTTATATCTGTAGACAGCTATCGGTTTGCAATATATTTTAATAAAACACTTGTCTTTCATATCTTCTGATCATAAACACTCACAAAACGAATAACGATGCTTAAATAATAATGAATAAAATAAACCTAAAATTAATATATTATATAACGTTCAAAATTTCCTTCGCGGAGCTTTAAACCATTGTTAAATATTAATTAAGGTATCATTATTGAGTCATTAATACTATAATTGATTAAAATTTAGCTTACTTAACTTATTAATTTAAGCCTGCCCGACTAGCTACCACCCTCCTGCTTGAGTTAGCCGCCAAACGACTCAATGTGTTCCGGCTGCAGGCTTAAAAGCCAGTACCTTCTTTCTTTCTTTTTCCTCATTTGTTGGTCGACAACGTATTCGTGGTACTTTTAGTGTCACTAATGTCCATGGGTGACGGTGACCACTTATCAGATAGCTCGTCTGCTCGTTTGTTAGCTAATTACGTAAAAAGCCCTGGCGCAACTGCTCCACCGTGTCGCTAAGCTAATTCTTTGTCCAAAGTATTTTCTCGCGTACGTTCGAAACGTATAGCAGCGAAATGTGGTTTAATCGTATCGTCATTTGTCAAGTGGATGTCAAATGACAGCCAACGCATTGCCTTAAAAGCGAGCATGGCAAACTTACAGTCATATTCAGTTACAGCGCGAAATATTGAATCAACAATGACATATATAAAAGTTAGTTGGATTTTCTATATACAGAGATGGAGTTCGATAGAACTCACCTAATCTATTATTTTTCAGACTAACGATGGGATTATGTTATGACTATTATTCTGATGAAAGGTTTCGTACAAAATTGAATTGTAATACTAAGCCCAATTAGCTGTCCGTTCGGTCGATTTAGTAGCACTAAATGCAAAATGAAGAATATTTGTTTTGAATCGCAACGTATCGGGAGACTCGGTAAAGGCATGTATACCTCCTGGAGTATTCTATTGAAATTAAATAACAGAAAGACAACTATACGGCTTTAATGATTACCAATAGAATCCAATAAATACCAAGAGATACCAAGCGGAATGGTAAATAAATAAAATAACGGCAGTAGGTTGAATTTGACAAAGGCCGAAAGGTAAAAAGTGTAATAAGTATTATGTTGTGCCATTTCAGCCTTGAAAGCAGCCGACTAGAATTAATATTCTAGACAAGTAGTCTTCTCTGTTAAAAAAAAGGAGAAGTTAGGAAGGACTCTGCTAGATAAGTTACCCTTTTTTTTGTGATAGATTAATAAAAAAAATATAGTACAACATATTTAATGTAATTTTGTATTAAACGATGAACGAAAAAATATTTGTTACTTTTTTGTTACAGCAACATTAGCTTTTAAAATTAAATACCTTGTTTATGAACCTTTGAAAACCCGAGATTTCATATGTCGATGGTGATAACGATAAGCAATACTACAAAACGTATAACATTGTCACATAAACATGAGATTTGTCCGGGCATCAAACGCTTTTAACATCAGACAACACTACGTAAGTCATACTCAAGTTCAATTTGTTCTACTTTGTTCAGGTATTTTTTTACATAGAATAAGTTAATGCTTGACAACAATCCCACCTGATGGAAGAAATCTAAGTATAATTAGGGTGTAATCAGTGAAGTATGACTGTTATAGCTTCGGATATACCTATCCGTAGGTCTTACTATATATTATATTTGAATGTACGTATACACTGTGAAAATCGTAACACAAATATATTGCTCAAAAGAACTTAGTGGAGAAACAGGCGGACAAAATCCAATCATTTATTATTATAGATTTAGTTGAACTGCATTCTCTAATTTCTGCTCTTAGTCCGTATTTCATGTAGATGCTCCAGGTCACAAAACACGATGACGTCATCGATAGTGCGTACGACAGCCTTGCAAGTGTTGTTGGCAGAACAACGCCATCTAGTTTTGAAACAGCCTCCAATTTGACTGATGTGGTGCATCGAAAATGTATAACCATTGAATGAGAGGAGTCGATGACCTTTTCTCGATCACGTGAAAGACGCTTCTCCATCTAGAAACAAATATTAAAATCACAAATCACAATCTGATAAATTTTAACAATAATATAACAAAATAATTTTAAGATCTTCACTTTAATCCTATTCCATTTTTGCTAAATAATAGAGTAAAGAAAGCAATCGATATTTTTTTATTTATATTATAAAAAAGACGTTTCAATTTTTCATAAAATCAAAATGTTGGTTACTTCTTATTGGTTACATATCGGTGAAGGAAAAACACATGACAAGACATACAGACCTGAGAGTTCCACAGAATGTTCTCAAGGGTGAAGTCTGTCAATCTGCACGGAGCCAGCGTGCTGGATCCCCTGACCCTTCTCACCGAGACAGGTGACGGAGTAGAGCAGTAGGACAATATGTAATGTAATGATGACTTGCACATCGCTGGTGTTCCATAAAGTAATGCTAGAGCATTGGCCAATTGTCACAATAGTAGTCATATTGACGTAATAAATTAGACCAGTGACAGTTACGACACCATTACTTTAAATAAATCCATCGACGTGCTTCGTTGGAAATATTGGTGTGGAACATAAAAGTACCTACCATATTTTAACGTCCCATGGAATGCAATATGTCTTATAATTTTACGTCTTTGTAATAATCAAAAACACTATCATCGCGACTATGACCACGCTGTCTTAAAGGTTCATACAGATCGAATATAATCATAATGTTCTCACTTAATTGATTACAGTATTTAAAGGAAAATTAAATAAATACATGAATATTCTCTTTTTTTAGCGCCTGAAAGACATATGCTATAATATCTTTGTATTGATATAAGTTTTATTACCTTCTTTTCAATGAAGCTATAAAAAGTACTGAAACTTTCCATGGGTGAGGGTGTGTGTGTGTATTAATATTAATCATCATACTGATCTACGGAACTATGTTGTCATGTCCCGAAATCTTACCTAAAATATGTTTATAATTATATGTAAAAAAAACTAAATTGTGTGAATAACTTTTTTAAGAACTGCAAAATATTCTAAAGGTAACGATTTTAAATATCTTTTAAAGTTTTACAAAAAAGTTTTAAGGTATTAGGTTCCCCATGACTAGAAGGCAACGTCCCCTACTCATGGCTGCAGCACTAGGTGCCACCAGTTGAAGGTCACTGATGTCCGTACCACTTAATCTTATCTTGATGCCCTCGTGCATGGTCATAGGTTCTTGACCTACCTATCTGCCCTCATCTAAGTAGCTTATGAAAAATTTAATCCATTCTGATTGCATTGTTAAAGTATTGCCCACACCAAAGCGGTGTCCAAAATCATGTCCGGCAACGCGTCAACGGCGTTGCAACATCAACATCTACGAGCTGTGATGAATACTTACCTTACCTTCGGGTAATGGTTTGATTAAAATGCATTAAAAAAGTTAAGTAATTAAATTGATTACAAACGTATCTTATTCAGTTTTAGTATATTATATTTCAGTCTATAAATAAAACATACATCAATGACTAGTTACATTAAATTCATTTGCCTGTTGTCAAATACCTTATTTACGTACCTCGTACATTTATTTAAACCAAATATAACAAAATAAAAACTAATTAAACTTAAAATGAATCACACATCTTAAAATTTTTAGTATAAAAAATAATAAAAGTAAAATTATTGTCTTTATAATTAAGTAATGATAAACACAAAAATCATAATGACTAGCACACGTAAGGTTAATACAATTTTACATTTATAAAACCTTTGGAATAACAGCTCTATGGTATTGAATTTTGTTTGTTTGTTTTCCAAATATGATCACTGTCACACACAAGTTATTTCCCGATAGTATCATGTAGAATCAGACTTGTATCCATCCATGCTGTATTTAAAAGTCCCGTTGGATAGACCACACTGGACCATTAGACCTCCCAACTCGCGCCACTGCAATCAGTCCCAAGCCCAAACTTCAGCTTTACCCTGATTTTTGCCATATTTCCCGAAGCGGAACAAGGATGTGTTCATCATCACAGCACAATTAATTGTTAAAACACGTATTTCTAAAATATCAGAAGTGCACTCCCCCCATATCTCCCCTCGCCCATATTGAACACTGATAATCAAACCCTAATCTAGCTAATCACTGGTATCGAGGTTAAGAGTCATATAATTGAACTATTTAAAATAAATACTGATTTATACAGTATATAAAATATTCAAAATACGTAAAACTAAACGAAGTCAAAAGTAAAATGTAAATAAACATATACCATGTTGAACTTAAAATTAAACAATTATTTAGTGTATATTTATTGCCGCAAATCAGTTAATTTTTTTTTATTTTATTTTTTTACGTTTGCTTTTTTTATTTTTCTTTTCAAAATATTTTTGTTTTTAACACCTGGAAGATTGCTGTTCCCTAAAACACGGCGTACCCAAAAATGGGAACTAATATAATTGAATCTGTTGCATGTTGTTTTTTGAATAAATAAATAATAATCACTCATAAATGTTGGTCTCTTTGTACCCAAAATTTGATATATTAAACAAATTCTAAATTATTCCGATATTGAAACGTGAATCTCGATTAGAAATTTCATCTTCGTCGTTGATAGCAGCTCCTGTAACGGAGCTTATGATGAACAGCGGTGGACTCTCTCGGTCTTCAGATTCTTCTGGTGACCGTGCTGTTAGCTGGAAGGAAGTAGTTACATCGATTACGGTCAACATAGAAGAATTGTCTTCAAATCAATGATACGTAGTTCTTACCTTTAAAAAAATTCTGTAAAGACAATATTATTAGCCAAAAAAACTAAATGGTACGTTGTTATGAAACATGGACACTTTTTTATTCTTTGTAAAACATCACTCAAGAGAATGCGTAGGTATAAACAAAATAGAGAAGATGACGATAGAGCTGAGCCACTTCGTTAATGATACTAACTTTGTAGCAAACTATGAATCATTTATACATGTTTCTGCAAATATGCTGCTGGAGTTATGGTGCAGTAAGATAATACTACACAACTTCATTTCTATTCCGTCATTAGGCTTTTCAATACTTACGGGTGGATTTGAAACTGTAGCTGTATAATTATAGCAAGATATGTCGGTTTTCAATTATGTTTGGACGTTGCATATTAAGTAAACTTATGTATGAGAAGCGAACGGATAATCGGTGATATCTAGGCTGTTATTAAGTTAAGTCACGAAAGATGAGAACCGTCACTTACCATAACGGCATCTTGTTCATTTTGTTGCTCGCTCGCGATAATCGATTCAAAATAAATTTGCTTGACAGGCCTTTCTCCTAATTCAGGACAAGACAGGCTGCGATTTAATATTCTCTGTGATCCATAAAACGCAACAGGTGTTGCTAGCCATGAGGATTTAGAGTCATGAGCCAAATTATCATTAGCAGTATGCAACGGCACCAATGGAATATTTCTATAACCAGGAACAACAGGAACAAGTTCTTCATCGGAAGACGGAACAAGCTCATATTCTTCGTAACTAAGGATTTGGTTTTTAGTAACAGGTACTATTTCATTTTCATCAGAAGAGTCTGCAAGGAGAGCAGCTCTGATATCCTCTAAAGACGGCTCCTTTTTTATATTTGCCAATATGTTAGCATTAAATTCATTTAAATCTGAAAGAATAAAAGACAAAAAAATTAACAAGTTGTTAACAGTCTTTTCTTCCCATTTATTTGAAAAGACGCAAAGGGCTCCTCGATAAGTGCGAGTAAAATGCGTCATTCCGGCGCAATTAATAACATTGACAAAATTACATCTGATTTTGGAACTTTAATTACTTGAATAATAAAAAAAGGAAAAGTTTTAACGCAATTCGCTTCCATAATGTCCTGGCCGGTAATAAAAATGCGCACTTGCACGCGGCATTGGTTAACGAAATTTAAAAAATACGCAAGAACTTCTTATTCGTTTTTTAAACTTCTAAAATTGCGAAAATGGATCTTATATTAATATATATTTTTAATTTGGTTATATAAATATTGGTCACTACTAAATATATCTCTTATTTATTTTATTCATAGGGGGATGAAAAACAGAGTGTACCACACGGTATGAAAATCTTTTAAGCTCTAGCGACGTAATTTGAAGCCCTCGCTTCGCTCGGAATTCTACTCAAACGATCACCCTCGCCTGCAATACATTATTTTGGTCCCTTGTGACACAATCTACTATTGTGTTTTACATATATTTATCCGTAAATATTGATGTTATCGTATATATGAAAAAAAAAATTAACAAAATTATATGGTCTTTATTACTCTTCCCATACCACTGTTATTAACATATTATTTAACTGCTATCTAATACACTTGAAATATTTACTGTACTCTCCAAAGCACAGAAGCGCACAAATAATTTTACCTGTAGTCGATTTTAGCATTACCTATCCAGGTAAACATAGCGTTCGCAGTTGTATACCTCATAACTCGATCGATTAGTCATGACTGACAAAATCTGTCAGGCTTTGTGCGTTTTGAGTATGCACTTATGCGTTTTAGATTATTGATCCTTTTATTCTTCTAAACTTGGCTATTTGAAAATGAATTAACAGCAAATAATCTAAGTACTAAATTTATTTAAATGGCAATAATTACTGGCTTTTACAATAAACGATGTTATTAATGTTAAATAAGTAAGCGTTGTTACTTACAATACTTGTATACTTACAATGTACAGTGCGAGGTGAGTACAACACAAATCAGTTACATTATCATCCAGTCGCTCATCAGTCACGTCAACTTTAAAGATCGTGACGTACAGAAAAGAACAAGACAAGCATCAGACGCAAGTTTCAATAACGATAGTCGTTTGGTCGTCGTCGTCGTGACGGTGTCGTGACGTAACTGAGACGCCCGAACGCCGACGTATAATATTTACAGAACTGTATTTCTGCCGTGACTAATCGATGACTGAACGCTGGCTTGAAGGAAGATCACACCGATCGGCGATAAGTTAAAATAGTTTTATTAAAATGAAGCATCTTACGCGAGGTTTAAACTACCGAAAAAGAGTCTAAGTATTGAAGAAACTTATCTAAACTTCGAATCATATAATTCCTTACATTTGAATATGTAAAACTTGATCAGTGTTGACTGCATCTAAGACACAAATATCTATATCTTATCTATCTATATCTGTATCTAAGACACAAATTGTCACGCTCCGAGGGGGTCATAGACCCCGATCCCTCTATTACTTTTTTTGTCTTTTTTACCCGACTTATTTATTTAGTAGCTGTGTGTAGGATTATACGGTCATATGACAGTAGAAATTATGAACTCTATTTATTTTTTAAACATGTACGATTAATTGACGTTGTCTTTAAATAAAATTTATCTGTGTTACAGATATATTTAATGATAGTTAGATTACCTTAATAAAATAACAATTACATAAATATCACTTATCATTGAATACTAAAAAAATCGCATGGCACTTCTCTTTTCTGTATCTTAAGACATTCATGTGGTTTTATCTATAACTACCGTAATTCACACGCAAGGAATAGATGTGATTGTTTTTTTTTTAAGCCTGATAAAATGGGTATTATTTGCTTCGCTATGTCACGATAATGTTTTCCAACGCAAAATGGGTTACTAGTTTATACTAACATTATAATAAAGAGAGAGTGTGAATGTTGTGAGGATATAAATGCGGCAGGTGATCACCGGAACCGCGGCATCTAGCTGAAAATTATTGTACCATTTGTAAGATACATTATTCCCGATGGTCATAGGCTATATATCAAGTGTATATGTAGAATAATTAATTGTTAAACCCGGACAATGTCGGGACGAGCGGCTAGTAATTACATAAAGTAAGTCTATGTGTACGAAGGCTCCATTCATATTTAAACCAATCAACCAACGTTTGCACCACTAAGATTAATAGCGATGGTACTCGTGCATGGTGGGCAAGTCCTCTACCGTCCTAAAACTGAAATATTCTTAACGCGTTATTTAGCATAGTTTTAAGACCGGTTAACATTTTTTCTTGAACGGTAACGCTTCGGTAATGCTTCTGTTATTGCCATCACGATACCCATACATCTACAGTGGTCCACCACTCGCTCACTCAGAGTCAGTATCATAGTGATTGTGAACTAAGTAACTGGCCACCACACGCTCATCGACCGTGTGTATGACTGATTTGCAGGTCCTTTTCAGTTTGCAGCGCCATTTGAGTTGAGTTCCTTGACCTTTTCTCTGTATGGTATATTTGTAACTACCACACTGTAGGATCCGTGTGCCTCGTTTGTTTCTCAGAAAAGTCACTGTGAAGTAGATAATAAGGATCATTTTTAAACGAAAAAAAATATTATATTTGTTAATTAAGCCACATCTTTTTTCTATAAAAAGCATTGTTCTGGTCTATTAAGGGATGTTTTTTGGAATAGTAATACAGGATGTCTCAATTGTGTGTTATGTGAATTTAAATTTATAGTTATTGAAATTCTGTGGATGACTACAACCTGTATTAAGTTGATGTATGTCTGTCAGTTTGTTATAGATTACTGAATGTACAGGTCGAAAAATTTGATACATACATATATACATATAGTATGGTGGACGTACGTCGCAAATTAACGAATTACTCTAAACGATATATTGTAGATATTAAACATATAAGCCTGGAAGAAGTTATTTAAATGATTGTATTAAAATTCTACTATTTACAG
>DWPT01002294.1:0-16468 GCA_018251895.1 Agathymus mariae mariae | reverse complement strand
AAAGTTTTTATAATTGTATCACAAGTGATGTTTTTAAAGCTAAATGTATTGGGGCAATTATTAACACATGATTTCATAGTAGCTATAGCAAGCTGAGGGCTCGCATTTAAGTTTTTTGTGATTTTGACGTCATCAACAACAATGACAAAGACGTCATCGAAGCATATCGAAAAGGAAACCCGAAATATTACTGGCTTTTCAACTACGATTGACTTACTTCGATAGACAAAAAATGTCGAGCTGTGAGTACTTCAATTAATCAATATCACCTTTCATCTAAAACGTGATTCAAATAAAAAAAGTTACCAGCTCTTGAAACATGATGTATTTATTACAATTACAACATGAATTGTAAACTATTACAGGTGTGCAGGGCGGCACACCTGTAATAAGGGAGATCAAAAAATGAAGTCCTGAACAAGTTTCAAAATAAAGCTCGGTAGTTCAGACAACTATTTTGCAAAACATTTGCAAGAAATATTGAAAATTGAAGCACTATATATTTATTCTAAATACTATATAACTGTCATTAAAAGCTCAACGGTGAAATTTTCGATTTTCTGTAAGAATACGGCTATCAGACAGGATAAAATGATCTTAATCAAATTACTTTACATTTTTTGTCATTTAACTTTTAATCAATTTGATAGATATATAAAAGTAAATTGTACGTCGTAAAACTGCAGCTCAAAACTCCACGACTCACGCTTCACAGTGATCTCCTTATACCATAGAGCTGAAAGATTATGTTATTATGGAATATCAATGGATTTAGTTAAAACGTAACTCTTCATTCCAGACGCAAAGTTTGCTATAGCTTATTTTAGTGTTATTTATATAAGTGCGATTTGGGAAAAATCAGAATTTTTTATCGTAACAGGCAGGAAACGTGGACACGGGCTACGTGATAATAAGATGCAGCAACCGTCAATGCACGGGCGCAGTACCAAGAGCGATGTCAACGTCGGAAATGGTTCATTTTTAAAAGATGAGAGGTCGTTATCTCGTTAATATTTCAAAATACAAAACAATACTTAAACATTGATCTCATTTGCTTTATTACAAATACAAATTTTGCTGTTACTGCCCCACTGCCTGTGCGGTATTACCCATGGTAATGGTCAGTCAGGGGCAATAGCGCTCAAATTAGTTTTTTATTATATTAAAAATTCCTCATTATTAATGAAATTCCTCATTATTTGTGTTGTAATATTAATTACTGAATAACTAAACCATTATTTTGTCAGTTTTAATATGAAGTTAAAATTATTTAACATAAAATCTTAAGTGAATGGCATTCCTCCTGTTTCCCCTATATAACCGCATGAACATATGTGAGTATCAAAATTGAGGCGGATGTTCCAAAACTCAGTGATATGTAATGCAGTGACCTAATGCCATTGCTTCGGCCGTCGTTCAGCAGGATGTGCTACGTGTAGAGGTGATACATGAATTCAAGGATGAATGAAACCCCTTGGATCCCAAATACTGTAAGGTTTAGATACCAATAATTTTAAGTAATAGGTAAGTTGGTAAAAGGAAAATGTTGTTTTTTTCGAAGCAGTTTTATAGTTTTACTACTGCAGTATGACGCGAATGGCAAATTAAAACACTCGCTAGAACAAACGTAACGTCAATAATTACAAGAGGTTTCGCGTTGGATTCTGAATTCGGCGATGAAAGGCGACAATTGACCTCTAAGCCAAGCGTCGTGATTAAAAAGGGATATCGAGGATTTCAAAGAAAGGGACTGGATTAAGTAAGAGGAATTCCTGTAATAGGATTTTTCTTCCATCGTTTTTTTTTACGTTAATAAGAAGGTAATGTTTAATTTATTCATTTTATATTGCGGGAACGTTAAGTATGGCATAACGATAAGTGATACGTGTAAAATTGTTTCAATTCTATGAAATTGACAACTCGTCAATTTTGAAATTGCGTCGCATTTTGTGTTCTTATGTGGTTTCCGTGGATAATTTACGTCTATAACATTCTTTTTTGTGGTAAATTTTTCATAACAGCCGGATTAAATATTTTTTTTTGTAGGTTAAAATTTAGGCGACACTACTTTTTATAAAAACATATAATTTTTGAAGAATACGGAAGGAGTATGAAACCTTTTTGGCTGCCCCCTAAAATTATTACATTCTAAATACCCCTTTCTAAACCTGTGCCTGGAATGTCCAACTATATGCAAGAAACTAGATGTAGCTTCTTTTTAATTAATCCATTAAAATTAATATCATTAAAAAATAAATCCCTTTTATAATTCACTTAAATATTTCTTATTTAGTTACTTAGGTATTCGATTATTCTTATTATTAGATTTATTCATTGAGTTCTAACTGAGTGTATTACCGTTTTGATATTTATTTTACCATCATAAATAATGTTATTCCATTTCTAAATCATTTCTGTGAGTAAGATTTGTTATAAAATCTTCCGTAACCTTTGGAAAGTACTGCGCGAAGTGAAGTTGTCACAACAGAGACGTGCTAAAGAGGCACTGTTGAATCATATCAACTTGAAAATAAATTGTTTCATTCCATTTTATCACAACGTACGATTTTTCTTCTACATTGTAAACTTGGTTTTGTGTAAAAAGGTTGTTAACTAAAGAACCTTTTTGCGAAAAAAATGGTAATAAGTGTATAGTAAATATATATACTCATGAAACACAGATTTATACGTATACATATTTGGGTAAAATGTATTGTTAACGAATCCCTTAGTTCTCAGAAGTAAATATTCAAGCCGTGAGTCAAAGCCACCATCCTCTTCTTAAGTTACATCCTAGTGTCCAATGTACGAAATAACAGGGCTTGGTTGTCCTATTAGAGGTCGTTGAATCTTGAACCACCTAGTTTACCAGCGAGGGTGTTCATGTTTGGTGATAGGATGCTTGATTCCATTGTTACATTATTCGTTATAGCACAACCATAAAATGTTTTTAATGTATTCCCGTTGCAATGTGGGAGTACCAACTAAATAATGAGATTCTCTACTTCCTCCTTGGCAAGCAACTCGTCCTACGTCCGTTGTCCTTGCTATTAAGGACATCCATGGGCGGCGGTGACGTGATCACCGTGGTCACTTACAGCATGACTCGTCTACTCGGTTGCCGTATATTCACGGTTAATAACAGTAAAACTTGACTTGATAAAACGTTATTTTTGCTAGTTTAAAATCAAAGTTTTAACGGACTTCGGACGTGATAAATTAAATTAACGTGCGGCTTTTAAACGGCAGGTATGTTGACCGCACGCCGTAAAGAATTCCAATAACGGCGTATTACCAAATATAATCTGTTTAATGTTAATGTTTTAGCTACCATTTTCATTCCTATATTAAAGCAGGAATAGAGCACGAACACATAATATTCGGCGATACACACCTTTAGTGTCTGTAAATTCACCCATTAGAACAAAATAATCATCTAGTATCAACGCTCCGTTGACACAAGGCGAATGTATTTTTAAACGTAGAATTTGGGCATCGGTGTGCTTTCTTGTCATCACTAAACAGAAATAACGTCCTGCTAAACCATAATTAGTCGCTCTACCTAGAAGGGAGAAAGAAAATTACAAAAAGTTGTCAAAATACGAGATTACCTCGGCTCGGAAGAGGGTTCTATTGAGCGACTGATAATATTAAGACCGAGTTGGAGGCACACGTGGATACAAGAAGAGCAATTTGTTTAAGTAGGATAAGTAAATATGTTGTGAGTTTTAGTTGTAGTTATGTAAGATAAATTATATAATCTAATATGTTGAAGTCTAATATGTTGATCACCTTAACTTGTAAAAGCCTACTCACTCTTCGCGACAACTAACGGGTAATACATTGTTTCGCATACTTCATGATTCCTGAACTCCAGCAAGTGGGAAGATAGTACAGCCGAACATCGCAAACTCTAGTTATGAATAAGCTTCACAAGAGAAATATAGTATTTTGTAGCAGTAGCGCACACCGTATCCAAAGTATTCAGGTAGGTTATTGCGATAACAAATGCCTCATATTATACTGAGCCTGTAGCTATTTCGATTTTAGATGGAACAATATACGACTGTGCAGTTTATGACCGATACACTTAACAGACAATAACACGTGTGTTGTATTGACGTACGTTGGGATGTTTTGAGGTGAATGGCGCCGATGCCAAAAAGCTTTAAAAACGGTTCCCCGGGCGACATGAAGGTAGCACAGAACCTGACATTGTGACCTAAAGACTGTCATATAGTATTACTAATCTACCTTTATAGTAAATTCCGCCTCCTCGTTGAGAAGGTCGGCTCACTACCAATTGGCGCTAGGAGGTTGTATCATGAAATATTTCATATTCAAAGTTTATAATCATCAACATCAGAAAATCATTATTTCATCAATATTAATTATCAGCACCAATAGACTTCAGACTAAATACTTTGAAAATATAATAATTTAGTTTATTCTGTGTTTCACCAGGAAAAACCTTTTTGATCCCAAAAACACATAAAACCCATAAGGAGAAAAACAAATAGATCGTTTGTGTATTTCTTCCTTGTTTATTCGAAGTAAGACGTTTCTACTTAAAATGCTTTTCATGACTCTTCATATCCGGAGAAATTGCCAAGCCATCGATACGTGGCTTATATTTTAATTCATATGTTGAAATCTTGTTTAGTTGAACTTTTAATTTTTACCTCTTATTATACCAGTGTTGTCAATGTATTCCATTGAGTATATAATTCAAGTTATATCTTGGTTAATCATATTGGTCATTTCATTGTTTAAACATTGTGGAAAATATATTTTATCTAGTTGCGTTATATGTATTATATATTAGTAATATGCAGGATTTACAAGTCTTGAATGTTAACGTTTGCTGGACGTATTTGAAAATCATCATAATAATAAATTTTATTTATATCAATAATCTGCCCTTGCTTCGTTTTGGAAAATTTCTCTGAAAGTGATTTATATCCCGGAATAAAAAAAATGAAATGAATACCCATAATTTCTAAATATGCCAAGAATTTAAACAAGTTCAGTGGATTCAGTGTTATAAATACTGAACAGAATTTAGAATCTGGAATAAAAATATGTATAAAAATTGTGTTAGGAATAAATGAACACGTTTATAATTCATAAAACTTAGAAAACCGATCCTAAAAACAAAAAAAACGTGGCAAACATAAAATGTATAAAAAGACCAATAAAAATGAATGTTTCGAATAACATGTCTTGTTTGGAAAGTAAGGCGTAAGTTTTTTGAAGTAGAGGGTGCATGTAACTATGGTATTACTATTCTGATACAAAAATAAGACTTATCTATCATTTATGTACAGTAGTGCAAATAAAAAGATTATAAATAGAAGGAAAGTGACAGCAGTAAAATAAATTAGTGAGCGCATTAAGTGTACGAGCATTTTCCGGTGGTTGTATAAAGTTATAACAGAACTTGTATGCATACTAATGCAAAATTATTAACTCAGTTTCTAGACTAAACGTACATGTCTTAAACCGTAGTCTAAACGTATATGTAAGAAAATTATGCAAAAAGACAGTGACCATATTTTTTTTTCTTTTAACGTATCTTTTGGTATTAATATCCAGTATATGCTAAGAAAGCAAACAAGTAAATAAGCCAACTGACGGCAAAAAAAATACTTAAAAATTCAATGTCAGTAGTTAGGCTAGTAAATGAGTCTATGTAAAGTCCAACTAGAGATATAGTCTAGTTAAAAGAATTACCAAGAGGTGTATTAGTGAGGATCTGCTAATAACATTTAGCCTAAGATTCAAGTGATACAAAAGAAGGTAGATCTAAAATCCATTACAATTTTCACTTTTTATACAATAAATCCCTCGTAGAAGGTGAGTATTAAATGCTCGTTAGCGGGGCAAAGTAAATCTTCAAAAATGGTCTTACTTTCGACGCGAAGGCGGATATAATGTAGAAAGAGTTTAGGAAATTGAAAATTGTGCCGCGGAATATAACCCCATTACCGAGGAAATGAGCTACGTGAGTATGTTGTAGAATTTCTCTACTTCACTCTTTTTATAGGTACGTACATTTGAAACACTTCATGTGACTGGGACAAAAAATCTCTCCTGTACGCCCGAGGTTTGAGTCACTTATTTATATGCTGCATCAAACCTTGTGTTTTACATTTATTCTGAGTTTTTTTTACTGTTAAGTCGTATATTTTATCTGGCTAGCCTCATAATGCGCAACGCTAAAGGGATGTTTTAATGAAGGATTGAATTACTAAGCCATTGCTTGATGGCATATTATAATTTTGAGTTCCATTTTCATATTGAGAATAACACGGCGAGGCACATATACAACTTTTATAGGAGTAACACTTATAAATAAAGGGTTACTTTAATTTTTATTTTATTACATGCATTGAAATATTCTTTGAATTTGCGATGATGAGATTATATTATAAATTATTACCTATCTAAGTGTAAAAGAGCCACCAATTTTTGCTAAATCTTTAACCTGGTACGAACAATTCAGCTTTATTCATAGCGTTAATGATGTGAAATTCTCTGTTCTTAACCAACTTATCGCAGTATTTTTTAACTTACACATGTCAGCCAAAATATATTGACATTACACCGAATATGTTAATTTCCTTTTAAATATCTCTAATCGAGTCACTCAGGCCTGAGGGTCTTGTACGAAGTCATTTTCTGTTTTATAAAGATATAATTTGTAGCTAACCCACCAAAACAGAAATTTTTTTGTATATTAATATCAAGTTAATGCTTGAGAAAAATCCCACATGAAGATAAGAGTAAATGGCGGTGTGGTCCAGTAATTTTAACATTTAGTACTTATTTACTATAAGATAATTTAAGTTTCTTGAAGATACATATCCACCCGCTACCGCAAACCATCCCAACATTTTTTATTTTATGTAACCAATTAAGAAGTCAAGGCAAGTCGGATAGCCACATCACTAGGTACCTTTGTCCATGGACATTACTAATATTAAAGACACCGTCGCATTGGCGACCAAAAACGAAGTGGGGTACTAGCTTTTCAACGCTACGACGGAAATACGTATAAAATATTTCACACTCGCTTTTGGAGGGATGGTGGTAGCTAGGCTTGCGGACAAAATACTCTACTAGTACTGCCGAAATTAACCTGAGATAATGAGCTTGCGACTTCCAACAGAATGGAGCCACAGATTCGTACTTTCTTCAGTAGGGTGAACATGAGCACGGAAGGTTGTCTTGGGTTTAAGGGAGGATGGAGTCTATTACGTCCCAGTTATATGCGGATTCAAATACCGACAAGATCTTTAGAAACTTGCGGTTTCACTATTGTATTTATATCTTGTCATTGTTATGATGTACAGTAAAGGGTATTCCATTCTATTCTATTCTAACGGAATGTAATTTTGTAGTATTTACTAGCTCGACCACTTTCTTATTCGTGACAGTGAGTTAGACGTAATTGACTTTAACCAACTTCCCGTTTCATTACGAAGCTACATTTCATTTAAGCATTATATATTTCTAATATTGAGAACACATTTTTTTCTGGATAACCTCAAATAATTCTAGTGCGTTACAAATGTCTGTTGCTGCAGCTCAACATCAGGTACACTACTGTTTACTGATTTCATATCAATGTCAAAAAAGCAATAATTGTGTAGAGGATTGAATATCAGATTTCAACAATGAATGTTTCAATTCTATTTGGTTATTAGAATGATGAACTCGGAAGGCGTGTGAAATCTGCCGAATTTACTTATCGGCGTGGTGGATTAACCATCTCAATGTTTATAAATTATGACGTTAATGAAAAATATTTAACCGTACATTGTCTTCTATGTATTTTCGAAATATAACCATAAGAGTTATTTGTTGGTTGATAACATTACAAACTATCGCTGAAATGCCGTGAAATCATTGGCTTGAAAAGGGTAATGTGTTGTAGAACACGGCGGGACCGATAGTGAAATCATTTTGTTCAAAGCTATGTATCGCGCACAGTACACTGCGTCTTAAATTGTGTATTATTATTCTGTTCACCCGTGAACTCATCAGATAAAATAATTTTCTGTGCTATCTTAATTAAGCTAATTAACTAAACTTTGGTTTCTTTTATAATTTTAAAAGGAGGAAGTGAAAGAACTTCATAATTAGAAGCCTAAAGTGTGCCTCTATACCTAAGTTGCAACGTTTCATAAAGATATAACTTTTGTTTATGGCTCACCCTGAAATATTATAAGCGTTTCGATGGTGCCGTAACAGATCGTCCTAATGAGAAAAGTTGGATAGACTCCGGGAGTCTCAGAAACAATGCCAACACCAAACAATTTCCTAACGCTGGACAATCAATTCAAAAGCTTTTTGCAGCTCGCGGCAAACTTTCGCGAACATTACACTTTTATCATGTTAACGCGTTTTTGTAGCTGAAAAATTGATTAACGCCATTCTTTTAAAAGTATCTTAAAATTTTCATAAAATTTCTTCCTTTCAGATTTTTTTGCTTCGAAAAATAACAACATCTATGTCCGGAAAAGGAAAAAAAGATGAAAGAGTTAAATGATTGAATAAATTGAGACGCGAATAACAATATTCAAAATAAGAAAACTTACTATATTTAAATATTATATTTAAATTTAATTGCTTCATTATTTCTCTTTTCACGGATTTTAATTCATTTTGTCACTTTTCATTACACCGTCAGACCATTTCATAAAACAATGATATTTAAAACTTTCGCTTATATATCTATACTATTATATAAATCTGTTACGGTTTTCGTGTATGTCGTAACTCAAAAACGGCTTGATTAATTTTAATGAAAATTGGTAGGAAGTGAAATCACGTGATTGCGCAGAACATATAAAATATATCTTTGTATATAAATCTGGAATTATCTCTCTCTCTATCTGTATACTCCAGTTTTTAACAAATCTTATGTTTATATATTATTCGTTTTATGACTAACTAACATCTATTTGACCATTTACAAAATTTTTGTCAGTCTGTCTGTATGTCCCATTACAAGTCAAGAATGGCTTGACCGATCTTAGTGAAAATTGGTACATAGTGAAAACACGTGTTGATGCAGACGATAGGCTATATAAAGTGTCAATTAACCTGTTTAATGTTTAATTAAAAAAATATTAAATTTCCAATAATCATGTGTATATAAATAATGATTCAACCCTAACAAAGTCGGACGAATGTAAGTCACCATTTTTCCAGCCGTTCACAAACAAGAATTTCGGTACAACGGCGGTAGAGGTGTGTTTTAAGTAGCGTTTAGGTGTCACGGTGATAAGCCACCACGTTATGGAAAACCATCCGCTAACTACCTGCGAAGATTGTATACTATATATACTATAATTACTCAATAGAATAGATAATACATAGTAAGCGAGATTATGTACTTCGTCTGTACTCCTATTTTGACTTAAAATATCTGATAAAACAAACACCATTGTTTGACTATAATTTTTTTATCACCACTGCCATTACTCGGTTTTTGGCTTGTACTATAAATCAGTTTATATCAGGTTCATTTACTGATATCGCAAGCCGGTAGTGATTAACCATCACAAGAGTAGCTTCATTTGACAGATTTAAACACACCATGGTTCGATTTGTTAAGTACGAACTTTATATAGTGCGTTTAAGGTTTTCACTCTTTAAATTTCTTTCCTTACTATCTTAGTTATTAGAGTTTATTTAAAAATGCATATATAACGGAGCGTAATGGAGATCTTTTGTATGCAGATTTTTGATATAGATTTTGTTTCGATTTACAATTCATCGCATCAACCACTTTAAATAATTGAAGGTGTGTTGTGGGATTTCTCTTTCATTTTCACATCACATACGAAAATCGAATTGCAAGGGTTTTACGAGATATGTGAAAGTCGTAGGTACATATTAGTGAAATCGGTTTTTCGCTTGAAAGTGATAGGTAATTTTTTTCCTTTAGTCTTTCCCTGTCCGTTTCGCGACCCTGAGGGTTTGTTTCGTTTGTTTGCGAAGGCTGTAACTGAGCGAGCGTTTGCTTGGAGCTCGTAATTACATTGTTACTCGCCGCGCACCTGTCATCGTCAAACACTGCTCGGTTATTTTCCACTTTACTTACCGGAACGGTAGCTATACTATGAGAAAACGAATTTTAGTTGCTTGAAAGTTGGTTATAGATTGAAAATTTGTGCTTATAATAAAATCCGTAATGCCATTGAGTCTATATATAGACTATTTTTTGGAAATTTTAATTTGAGTATACTTTGTTATCGATAGAAAGAACAAAACATACTATCTTGGATTTTTTATCTATTGTCGAGGATGTTTGTATTAAACTGGTACAGAACCCAGTGAACTCAAGGTCGTTTCCCTTATTTAGCAGAATGCATCCTATTCAGAGGAGTTAAGCTTGGAATCATCAAGGAATAAAGCCCCTTACATTCCTTGGATGCAATGGATTTTAAATAATACTTAGTGCTTAAGAATTAAAGTAAAATCAGTATCACTTGTAACAAGTTAAGGATTCTAATTTAAATGTTCGTAATCCGGGGTGACTGTTCCGGCCACGACTACCGAAGTGCATGTGGAGCAGTGGGCGCCGGCATGCAATTACGTTAGAGCGTGTATGTATGCACGGTACACACAGAGTACATGCATAATGTATGAGCCGCAGTCTTAGAGTTTTACGTGAAAATTTTATGTGTGGAGACCGTATGCATTTGTTTTATGTCCCGTTTTAATGTGCTGAATTAACGTATAAGACACGAATTAAAGCACTTAATTTTATCGACATTTAGTTTGATAGTAAAAGGGTCGTCAAATTTACACAATAATTTAACACGCGTCATTGTTAAGCAGAAAATTAATATTAGTAAATGCTATTAATGATAATTTTTTTACTGTTTAATACTTTCGTTATAGTATCAATAGCTCGTTGCTCGTCGACTAATTCTTTTAACAGATTATTCATAAGAAGACAAATATTTTAAGACTTTAAAATATCTATTCCTTGAATAGACAATATATTTCAGATTAATATAATACACAAAATTGCAAAATAACTTTCCTTATCATCTGGTCGGTTCAGAAACTCCAAAATTAATATCCAGATAATTCAAAACGGAAATGAGTTTTAAACGGTTAAAAAGTTTTTCTACCTTAGAAAACTTAACATTATAAAATAAAATTTCTTTGGCATTTTGAAACGTGTTAATTTAATGTCAGTATCAGAAGTAACATGACGAAAATTTAAAACATATATCAATATAACAAGTGCACAAATGATTTCCTTCCTTTATATTTCTTATTATTTATAGAGCATAAGAGTGAGTGCCATCACTTATAGAAACATAATATTAAAGATCGATAATATTTATAGCTCATATTTAAAACGAGCCTTTTCAAGAAAATGGACCTACACACAGCCGATTTCAAAAATAAAACGCAGCACTCTCCTAAGGGCATTTTGATAAAATATTACATAATATAATAAAAGTGTGCGTGTTTTTGCCGCGACTGTCCCTCGTCAGAGCGAGGCATTTGTGTAACCGTCATCGACATTTTTTTCTTCTTTCAAGATTTACGAGATATTCGATATTTTTGAGGCAAACGTAATAGTGCAGAATATTTACTAATTTCATGGAAGTACAATTGAATAAGAAGTACTACTTTTCTAGGACATAATAGATTACTTTTTCTTTCAAGCAATAACCATATTGGGACATCATCAGAACTGTAAAGTTAGAAACAGCAATAAAAAAGTATTAGAAGGTCAGAGGGGACGTAAGGCATGGGCGATGTGGGCCACAGCCTACAACATTGCGGCCTGAAGGGGACGCCTTTGAAATGAACGCGACGATTTGATTCGTCGCGTTCTGTCTTTTGTTAATATCATATGCGTGTTATCGCATTATACAAGTCCGTTTAAACATTGCTCTTGAACATTTGCATACAGTTTGTGAGTAGATTAAATAATATCGACAAACTGGATTGGAATAATGCTTGTCTGATGCTTGTTAATTACTCAATCAAAAGAGTGATCTAAAGGAAAATAATGTTCAATTATGAAGGCAATAATCAGCTTCTCAAACGCCTTAAATACTAAGGTTGAATCTTTAAGGTTTATGGATTCGAGATTTATGTTTTTAATTCAACATCTTCAAATGTTACTTTTCTGTAAGATGTAATTGAAGCAAAAGAAGAGCCATTATTTTTTTTAACTGTCAAGATTTTTACGTATTCCTGTGAGTGAGTGTCAGAACCAACTACTAAACTTATGAATATATATGTACATTTATAATAAAAGTAAGGATGAAAAAAAAAATTATATGGCTTTTTAAATAGTTGCTGCAAGTCTTTAATATAGACCCGAACACTATATTTTTTTTGATGTTTTTGTCTGATTCTATGTTACTCAATCACTCTTATAACTAATTGGACGACTTTAATAAAATTTGGTATGGTGGCAACTTATCGTCAGGGTCGTAATTTAATAAAATCAAATAAAACCGTTAAATATTTTTTTTCGACAGTAGGCCCTTTTAGGATGCTGTGTTAAATTTTTTTAAAACATTATTGGGCTTTCTCTTACATCTTTAGATTTCGTAATGAGATTCTCATATTTAAAATGAATTGTACACTAAAAAAATCAAAATCGATTCATAAACAAATGCGACATGGTTGTACGTACATAAAATAATTCATACACTTGACCACAGGATCTCTTTCTTTTTTATATATAATATTCTCAAGTAAAACTTATAAATTCAGAACAAAGTGTTAATAGTATAAATATAAAAAATATGAAACCTAATTAAGAAAAAAATACTGAAAGAAAAATGTTCTGAGTTTTATATGGTAGCGTTTGTTATTTAAAAAATAAATAACATTTTTCAAAAGATTAGTAATTTTTCAGAAAAATATTTTTTATATGGTTTTATGGTTTAGACTCACAGATGCTCCGCCATATTAAAGCTACATTATTGTTGACTATCAGGTGAGATTGAAGTCGAACATTGATTTGTAAGTAAAAAAATAATGTGGACGAATTCATCACAGAGTATCTCTAAATTAATATAAAATTTTAAGTTTTAAAGTCTGCGATAAAATATTATTAAACAACGAGAAATCTATTTTAACACACCAGTAAGATAACTATCAAGCCACTATAAAACAGGTACGTACTCATTGCATAATATGCTGCGGAGATTAAATATGGGCAATGTTTGTAAATAAATGTTTTGTTTTGTTATTCATTTTTGTTTCTGTTAGTTACGATTTATAATTTTTGGCATGAAAAAAATATTGACATATTAGAACTGACTGACCGACTGACACTGACACTGATAATTAAGATAAAAAGTTGCAGAACATTTGAATATATTTAAGTAATAATTCAAATTCTTTCATCACGTGTTACATTGCATGTTACGTTGACCAGTCCCAGTATTTCTCCTTACAGAAATCGTTCAACGCGGTTAAGTAAGTTTTAGTTTACAAATATTTAACAAATACAAGTAAGAAAAGACTTTCTCCATTGGCAATTTTGTATATTGTATCATCTAAACTGAATAATTATATCCTCATTAAGGACTTCAGTAAGGCTTTTAGCAGGATTTTTTTATTATTAATCGAGTTTTAAACATCAAAAAATGTATTTTTTATGTTAATGAATAAAAGATTAACGGTTATAATTGCATGTTACTTAAAAAATTCGTCTACTTGCCCGACCTCGGGCCTCGCGATATTAAACTTGCCTACGTTAAATTGAGGTCTTGCCCCGCCACTGCGGAAGGAGATTTAAAATACTAATCAAAATACAACCTTAGAAATTACACCTTGAAATTAACGTACAAAGTCTCAGTCAGAGACTGAGTCGCATTGAGAGAATTACAAGATCGTAAACAATATTACAACAAATTTTATTTAAAACTGTAAAAACACGGAATAAGTTTTATATTGTGAAATATAATACGTTGAATAGTTTTTACCAATTAAGTAAATTAATTTGTTCTAGAGAATTTATACTTCTTGTTTTCACCTTGCGTTCACAGAGGTTAAATAATTTTGTGATATATTTAGAATAGAATTCTACATATATGTATACTGTGTATTTCCCTTGTGACATTTTGAAATATTCAAAGTACGTTGGATTATTTTTTACTAGATATGCGCCTTTAGAAAACATGATATTTAAGCTCACAAATAGGAACCGCATCCGATACAAGTATACATTGTTTTTATCAGGTGTTCTATAAATTCATGTTTACACATAAAAACTTTCTCATGAATTATTATTTATTGAAATCGCATGAAAATATGAACCCCAAAACTGGTTGCCTACCAAACAAAATTGATTACTAATCTGACAAGGCGCTAGCGCATACTTATGATAACAGAATACAAGATATACAGATACAATGTATTTTTTTTTACATAAGATAAGTTAATGCTTGACAACAATCCTACCTGATGGTAAGTGGTGATTAAGTCTGAGATGTTGAACGCACTAACTTATAATAAGCCTATTCACTCTCCTCTTGGAAGATGGGAGTCTTCACTACACTCCATACACGGTCGAACCTGAGCTTTATATAGGGTTAAAAGCTTATTCGGTGTGAAGTACTGCCTCACCTTCAGAAGGACCCCTAGTTTCCTTGCAGCTGCTTTAGCCTTAGATTCGGTGAACTGACCAAAGTTGAGGTTCGACGAAACTTCAACTCCCAACAATCGAAGACGGTCCAGTGCATTCCAAGGACACATTCTGAAAAGTAGGAGCCAAGATGAACGGACTCCTCTTGGCGCTGAATAAACACGTCAGTGTATTGGTTGCGTTGAAGATTGGCATCGCCCCATTCGGACACAGCCCGAAGTGTGAGATTCACACGTTCCACCATGGCCTCTTTTTCGGACTCTGTCCACTACTGTGCAGTCATCTGCATACCCATAGATACCGGGCTTGAGCAGATCATTGATCTGCAGCAGGAATAGAGTAACTCCGGCGTTGGTAGCCATCGATTGTAACGAACAAGCATCGACGACAACTCGGAGAAACCGTTCGTTCAGAAAGTCCTTTATCCAGCCGATAAGGCCAGAGGATATACCATACGCTGGAATCTTGTTTAAAAGGCTAGCTAGGTATATGAAGGAATCAATCCATATAATTCATTTAGTTCGGTTGTTATACTTCAAGTCATTTAAAGCCTTTGTTACACACACATATACATATATATTATAGTTGAAAGGGAACATTGAATCGAATGAGTAATCTATTAAATAATTTAATCAAATATGTGTGCCAGGCAGATTCATACACATACTAAGCATTGGTCAAATCTAGTATTAGCATAATGTTTGAAAAATTGTGGATTATGATTATCTATTGGTTAAAAAGAAGCTAATTACTCCCTGTTTCTGGTTGGACCACAAAAATATGTTAATAAAATCATACAAAATAGCAAAGTTGATATCAAACAGGTCCTCTACATTATTTAATGAATGATGTGGTTGTAACAATAAATTATTATTATCAGGTAAATAAACAGTATCGTTATAATCGACATTACCTTAATTTTACATAATTTTGTTTTACACATTGTCCGCAACAGCTCAATTTATGAACACGCAAATAAATTGTATTGTTTTACACTGACATTGTTTATGACCTGCATAAAGTAAATAAAATTTCATGTCAAGCTCTCCATCAAAACTTCCACAGGCTTGCCTGGTATTGTTTCGAGGCGAAAGCCGTAAAAGTGTTAATATTGATCTGCCTGCTTTACACATTGTGATGGTGTAATCAATCAGTAGAACTTAGTTTATTTAATATACATCAATAGTAGAAATATAAAATTTCATTATTCCTAAGCAATGGCAATATATTTCACTATGTTCCATAAAATATATAGAACAAATATTCTAAAATAATTGATTTATATTTACTCAAAACATTTTTAAACTTTGTGCATCGTAACAGAACCGTTATATGCTAAAATTAAATGATTCCAAAAAGTTATAAACGAAGCTGTCTGAAGAATTAGAAAAGCATTGTACCGTGATGTCGCAAGGCACCATGTAACATAATCGCATTAAATACTTGAGAGAGGGGAACACGACGGCGTCGCGACGCCACGAGTGCGCTATCAGCCCGCGGGCAGATCGTGTTGGAAGACAAGCACGCTGCAGGCCAACATACATAAAAACAAATTTTTCATTTTAAATTCTGAATAGGAACTCGATTTTGCTTCGCTTTGGAAATCGTTAGCCTAAAGTTTAGTGATCAGATTTTGTCCGTAGCTGACCTGCATTAGTTACCTATAAAATTATTTAATGTTTTACATATTTAATTTTTATGCTATATTATATAGTAAGCTATGGAGTGGAATGATGATGTAAAAACGAAAGACTCCTTAAGTTCTTTTTCCGGGACCAGTCACGGTAGGGATTTGTTGAAGCGATGGCGTAGTTTGACTCT
>DWPT01002293.1:0-16470 GCA_018251895.1 Agathymus mariae mariae | reverse complement strand
ACAATTTCGAAACATTAAATTTGATTATCAAAGGTGGTCTGATTTAGTCATACGTGCGTAAACAAAGATGTAAACTAATGTTGCACGTACCTACGATCAACAGACCGCAGTTACCGACATACTACCGATCTGTAATGGCCAGATGAACTGTTTTCGTCAGTCTCGTTTCATCGTCTGAATATGGATAAATTAGTCGAGTCAACATCATTACCGCTCATAATTGTCTTGCAGCTAGGCGAAGATCTTTTCTCCTCATGAGAGGGGTTGAAGCTATAATACACCACGCTAGAGAAGTGCGGATTGGTAGACTTTCAGGTATGCCGGTTTCCTCACGACGTTTCTTGTCACAAGCAAATGATAAGTGAGAGGTGCGTGCAGTATTCTAACTCGAATCTCCCGTGCGGTAATCCGACGTTCAACTACCAGCCTACTACTATTTGGCTAGTATCGACTGTTTTACCGAAATATGTATTAGTTTTAATCTACGTCTTCTTTTTTAAACAACGTGAACCTCGGTCTGCTCGTTTGGCTGTAAATTGTAAATGATTAAAAAAAAAATTTGTTTTGGCAACAGACTGGTAAAATATTGAATAAAGTTCAAATGTTATTTTTATGTTTATTCAAGATAATTATGTATTCTCATTCCTTTATCGTCGTTCCCTGTACTAATGAATTAGATAACACTGAGTTGGCTGTTGGTATGGGTTTTTGCATAGAATTTATATGTACGAGGATAAGAAACATTTAATAATGACCACCGAAAATCCGTTATCGCTCGAGTTTCCTCCCTGTGTTTACAGACAGAATTAATCCCTATAATTATCATCGCTACTTGCGGTCAGTTCATAAAATTTGTTTAGTAATTCGACACACTATTATTCCTTATATTGTTGTATTTAAAGCTTTGTATTCGCTTGTATTTATATTTGAAGGTACTGGAATAAATTGTAATTAATACCTACCTACTTCCAGAACTCTAAAATGTTTTACATATATTTCACAGGCACCCGACTTCTTCTCATTGGGTCAAAATATTCCTTTAGAATACGAAAAGTGTGAGTATCCGTTACAGTTAAAATACTTGTCTATCTGTTTCTCATAAAAACCATTAGACAAGTTAAGCTATAATTGGGTGCTAATTTGGTTACGTCTTCATATCGTTTTCGGAAGGTTCAACTTCATTTTTATGGGGCTCGGAGTTAGTTTTAACAATAAAGCTCCTAAATTGATACGTGAGTTACGCATTGGAACTTTTAAGCGACTTATAGTATACATGGATATATTGTTAATGACAAGGACGCCTGGAAATAATAGTGTCGAAACCGGTTCCGCACAGGCTTAAACTTTTGTTATTACTATGTTGTTTATAAGATGTGCTGAGTAGTTCCTTTCGCCGTTTCTTCTCCTCGATGTTAAAGCATCTTTCCGAAACGGTAGTAGAAGCAAAAAATGACGGGCATAAGTGTATTTAGAGAATACCTACATGATTAAATGATTTTGAATTTGATAAATGTTTGTTCTCGGGTCATGGGTGGTTCTAATGTCATATTTGCGTATGTCCATTCCACTCTCGACTACAGAGAATCTTAGTGCGGGGTTGTGAGTGTGGAAATGTTTATTTATTTATTTATTATGAGTGGCCTATTATGAATGTATCCTAAGGCCTTGCCTCGCACCTAACTCGCTAGTTGCGACGTTAATTTTGAAAATAAATTAAAGAAGACGCTTGAGGCGTCCGCCGAGTTGCGAACTAACTGAAAGCCAACAGTTAGATGTTCAACGGAGTTAAAAGCGCAGTTTAGATGGAATTTTCAAAGGATTCGCCGACTGAGAAACTCCGGTTTTGTTCCAAACTCTCACCTGTTTTGAAATACTTTAAGGTGAAGCAGCTTATCTTCCTTCATTGTGTCCGTTCTCTATAAATTTTAAGGTTTCCTTTGTGCAATTTCGTTTGAAGTACGTTAAGTAACTCAGCACGTCGTAAATTAACCGGCAGTCAAGCTTTGTAAAGCAACTGAATTATGTTGATCAAAAGTGTTAATTTCGTCCATTATCATGATTAATATAAGTAACCCGCATATGTACTATTGTAAAATAACCATAACATTTAATGCACTAGAAGTGCAAGTTTCCTTATAATGGCTCCATTATAGGCCTGTCTTTTAGTACAATTTATTGTAATGACGTTAAAAAACTTTGTTACAATAGCCACGTGGGTTGTTCGTGGTGGTAATAGTCATAAGAAAACTTATAACTGCATTGTGTGAAACCACTTAAACGTTTAACGTGTTTACACAACTCTTAACCACAGTTAAGATAAAAGTTTCTTATAAGCTAGAAGCAGTTTGTTTGAACAATAAATAACGTGTGACTTTCTCGAGCGGCCATTTTGTTTTAGCATAGAATCTAATTTGGGAGTGACACACGCCACTGTCGCAGACCACAATTTGCTTTGGACTAGGGTGCCATAAATTTGGCAATTACAGACTCGATGGCAAAACAGAGCCACTAAGATGTTGCATCATACAGAAGTATGTATCTAATTAGCAGTTTATTATTTCTTCGCTCATGTTTAAATGATTTAAGGGATTAGATATATATTGAAGCAGTAGTTTGTTCGTAATAAGAGTACGTACCAATAGATTTATTATATATAAATCTACCATGCATTGCCATCCAAACTAAACGTGTATAAAAAATTTCAGCTCAATCGGTTGAACATATCTGCTTTACTTGTGCGGTTGACCAAATCTTGCTTTTCGTTGCAAGATTTAACCGGATCAAACATACAAACTTTAAAAGTTAAATAAGAGCTTGTAAAAATGCAACAACATACAAGAGATATTTAATTTTATTTTGAAATAGGTTTTCTCATTTTTATCTGTAATTTGGCATTGGAACTAAGCAGCATGTTAGGCGTCTAAATTCGGGATAAAATGCCGCCGGCGACACCGAGACGCCGACGGAGCCAGACACTTTCTTGTAAGGAGGCTGCAAAAATGTGTTTTCTGGAAAACATATAATTCCATAACACTTTATTCTAACTTTACGTTTAATTTAGTGCTCGACATGAATAAAATAAGATAGCAGAAAAAGGCATACCGTTTTTCAATATATTTCGTATGGTGACGTTTAGTTTCGATCGCGGCTCATGGACATGCTAATATCAAGAATGCCACCGACCTTTGTTGGCCACTGAGGATGCGCTAAAACCGATAGTTGTGTCTTAATTGTTTATTAGGTATATTGTTTAGTTAAACTATATTATTAATATTTTTTACCCATTTTTAGTTAATGCTTGACTGATTGTAAGGCGCACTAATAATATAAACAATACTGCATGACGTGTTGGTGTGTGTACGCCATATAATTCGTAACAGATTTCTTTTCGCACGTAGACGTAATGTTTTCTGACGGTGATTATAAATTTTCCCAATTTGTCACGTAAATTTTCTCGGTAATTTCGTTACTTTGATATGAACATGGAAAAGTTTTAAGCAGCATTTCGCAAGGATGTGATGGGGTGCTTAAGCATATTTGTCTGAGTCTAAAGTTTTGCGAAATTATGATGGATGCAAAATAATACAAACCGTTTGTAGCGGGTGTGTGTGAACATGAAAGTACATACAATTATCTAAAGCTACTTTAGGGTTACTGGTACTTCGTATTATTATGTAAGGCTATTATGGATGAATGATAATTTCGTGTATTCTTATTTGCTATCAGGTTATGTTAGTTTCTTCCTGCTAAAACGTGCTAAGAAACTTTTCGGCACATGAGAGGAGATTCCGGTATCGTTGCTGTCCTGTAGAATACCTATAGAGTTCCAAGCAGAAACTCTCAGTCTCACACTCTGCTAAACCTACAACATTATTCCCTGCTCATAAACAAAAACACGAGCGATCAGAAACGATATCTCAGATTACTCACGACCTTGTTTAGGATTATTAATGAGATGTTCTGCAATAGTCATTTCCATCACCCCATCGTATTAGTCTCTAAGCGAGATCAAGAGAGAGTCATCTTCACCATGGCGGCTTCGCAGAAGTACGTTTTCAGCCACCATAGCCGCTAGTATTAAAGATCTCTTCTAACGGAAGGGCCATTAGGACGCGCCGTTTAGAGCCCCATGGTCCACGCTTATCGAGCGTGTATCGTGTTTATATGTATACTAATGTTATCAATATTATTAATAAATATAGGCTTTCCCTTTTTATATAGAATAAAAATTTAGCAGTGGCAATTTGAATAATTAGCTTAGGGTTGTCAGCCAGTTGTTGCCAGCTGTCAGAAATGTTATATTAAAGTTACTTCCAATAAAAAACGTGTACATATTTTACTTCCAGCAATTTTGTCATAGGCACTGAATATATCGCTCTCAGCACAAAAGGGGTTTCTTCGGGTAACCGGTAAGAGATGTTTTATGGGCTTAATAAAATATAATCGGAGTATAAATCATAGGGTGTTAGGGTATTGCAAGTTCGGAAATTGCTAAATTTGAATTGTATCTTAATTTTATTTAATGCGCGCAAAATTCTAGGAGGGCAAAAATATCATATTAATAAATTTGAATAATGTACTCTTGATTAATATGACTCGTATTAATTATCACTCGTTTCGGTTAAAGGAATAAGGAATTTACAGGAAGTGGAAAACTTTGGCCTGAACCTTTCTCATTGCGAGAGAAGACCTAAGCCCAGCGGTGGGACGATATGGATTGTAATGGTGACGACTTTATTTCAAAAGTATGTAAATCTTTAAGATTTTTGTTTTGAGTTGTTTGTTAATAAAATCTTTGGATAGAACGGGCTGTCAAATCAAAAAGGAGACAAAGCACTCAAAAATAAGCATTTGTTATATTATTCAGTAATTAGCTTATTGAACTATCTACTATGGTTCAGAAAAACGTCATTGATCTGAAGAAAATAAAAGGTAGAAAAATATAAGAAGTTATTAGGGCAGTATGTATTAAGTCATTATTAATACTCGGTAATCTTTGTAGTATGTTTAATGATAAACAGTAATTTTTCAAAAGGACCAGTCCTAAGTCATAACACACGAGATATCCGGTAGAGCTTTGGATTCAAGACGCAATTCCATGTTTGCGTTTCATTCCTTACGTTACACCAGTACAGCAAAGTAAATTACTTTTGTTGCGACCGACGAAGGGAAGTTTGTAGAACACGGCGGAACGTTGTATTTCTTGAAACGTACGTGTAAAAACATTTCAACCGCTGTCTGTATGTAAATGAAATGTGCGGCGGACGTGTTGGACGTTAATGTTAAGATTATGCGTCACTTCTGAAGTGTTTGTAGTGTACTATATAACTACCTCTGAACCTTATGCAATATTATAACTAAGGTAACGCTAAATGATGAGGTTATTGAATACCCTGAGAAATATAAATAAACGCCCAGTATCCTATATTTAAAAATATCTGTCTTTATACCAGGGTCACAAGCCGCAAGTGTAACTTCATTAGGCTATTACCACAATTTTATTCTCCTGTAGTTTATCCGATGTTCAAAAAAAAATTGGCCGTCATATATAATACTTGCATTTATAATTATTAATTATACCAATAAAGATATATAGAATAAATATATAAAAAATAATAATTTCGTTAATAAAATAAATAAAATATATATATTGAACAAATTACTTATTTACTTACTACTTAATTTACTAATATTTGAGTCGGTACATTGTGTTTCGTAAAGCAAACCTCGTGCACACTTATCGAACATTTTACTGGAGCCGCCACTTTGATCACTATTGACCTTTTGTTTCTTTTTGGTGACTCGATCGTCACTATCACTCATGTTTTGATTCTACATAAATATCACTGATTCGCGCTTTACAAACAATAACAAAAAATAATATTTTAAAGAAAAAAATTCTAACCGTGCAATTGGTAAACATATAGTATAGTAATACTATAATATAGTATATATATTATATAATATAGTAATAGTCGAACAGATAATTATAGTGAGCAGCTCATACAGAAAAAATGCATCATACAGCGCACGCACACATGCAAACGAGTCGAGAAAGCGTCATGCCATTTATCGTTACGGCATGCTAGTCAGTTTTACTGCTAAGGTGCGCCAATAGACTTTCTACTGCTATACTCTAGTCCAATTTTTCGTTAGTCTCCCTGCGCATTACTCTCTCTTCCCCTCACTTCCTTTTTTCCTCTCTTTGCTTCAAACCCCAACTTTCACTTTCTCTACCCCCGTTCTCCCACGGTATCAAGCATACTTCAGTTTGTGAAGGATCTGAAGGTCACCTTATGATTTTTCTGGATTAGTGAGTGGCACGGACATACGCGCATAACACATCAGACACAACAACCAGAAACCAAATATTTATCTATCAGAAAAACGTCGGCCCTTCCCGGAAATGGAACCTGATAAGCTGGCAATCAATATCAAATCTGCTTTAGATATAACGGAAAGCGAAATAAATTTAAAACCTGATATAATTATTTTATATTAAGGCGTACATAGACAATCTGAGCAGAGTAGTGGGGAAAGCTCTATGGCTCCAGGGAACATTTCTTGTTTCCACATACATATATTGTCGAAAAAAAGTTATGCTGTACCTATCTCACTATAAAATTATTATTTATATGAGAGTTCTTTTATTTCTCAACTCCATTATTTCTATAAGACTAACTGAATTACTATTCGACTTGAATACATTCATACGCAGTTGTTCAAAATTCAAATGAAATTTTATTTCAACCCGTCTGGAATACGCTGAGAATTACATAATGACATTTACATTTTCCATCGTAGACTGACTTTGTGGCTCTTTTTATTTTTTATTTAAGTTTTGAGCTCTGAAATTATTTGTTTTTAAGATTATTGCATTAAGTAATAGTTTGCAACATTTAGTAAACAGGTTCGCAGATGAAATATTAATTGTAAAACAAATACTCACAATTCTTTTAGGAAATATGCAGGTGCTTTCTACTTCCTAGTGTTTGGACATTTACGTCCACTAAACAAAAACACTTCAATCATTAGTGTTGTAGTTCAGCTACAAACGATCTACTACTGACTGTTCAGTGTTAACCATTTTAATCTGACGGTATGTGTGATAACAGTTTACGATAGTTTTATGGTCTGGGGTCAACGAGGAAAACGTACCAACTGGTGTTATTTTAAAAGAAAAAGTTGGTTAAGTGACAACAAAGAAAAAAGTGAAAACAAAGAAGAAGCACGTTGTGCCCCGTTATTATAATTATTTATGTCGTAAGCTCCGTCAAAAGTATTTGAGCGGTTAAAATACTTTATCCAGACTTTCTTTATTCTACAAAAAGTCCCATGCTCATGAGTCGCTAACGACTTTTTGCTTCTTGCACTAAGGACAAAATTATATGTAGATATTGTGTAGGTATTTAGAGACTAAAGCGGAAGCCAACCATGACTGACACTAAAGTGGAGACCTCCCTAAGGATACTTGTAAGATATTTTACGGTGTTGACGCTAATTACCGCCCGCGGGCCAGCGTCTGCAACCACAAATATACAGAACATTAGAGTTGGCATTTTGGACGCAAGGCGCTGCAAATATTATGGGTAATATTAAAGTACTTGAACTATATTTTTATCTTTTTGATTTTCCTATCAACATTGAAAACCATTGAAAAATTTGTTTTACTGTTAATCTATTACATTATTATTTATGATCACGTCCCATGATGTGCGACTCATTAAGGGGAGAGTGAATAGGCTCTTATAAGTTAGTGTCTTGAACATTTTAAACTTCATAACCACTTACCATCAGCTGTGATTATTATCAGGCACTAACTTATTTTTTGTCAACATATCGTATTATAAAAAACTAATAGTATGATGACCCAAACATTTATATATAAAAAGGACGCAGTTATTAGTAAAATAAAAAGATAAAAAACGAAGCAATGCTTGTTAAGTTTTTAATAATCAGCTATCGTTTTTACGAGCATCTAGCAAGGTGAGTAAAATATGTGACGCAGTGGTTACGCGCCGTAGAGCGGGGAAGAAATGTGATCTCTTGGGGCTCCTAATATCCACAGCCTTCCTAACCGGGGAGCGCGGGAAGTTTACACTTTCTCAATTATCTCGCCGAGGAATGGCACAATTAAGTTATCTACTAAATATTGCCTTTAAGGCGTAATGGTACCAGTGATTATATGAAGAGGTCTTTAAGACAACAATTTGTAGTGCAGGTGGTGATTAAAATATCTGCTTGCAATCATAATTGTAACAATATATTAATTCAAAGGTCTTCTGGTAATAATAACAACTTGACCCTCAATCTCAAATAAAACTTATAACAGATATTTGGGTAATACAAGTATGCCAGGTTCTCAGTTTGTCGGGTTTGTATTTATATGATTCTAACTCATAATTTATTTGGTCATACGAGTAATAACAATAAATTAACAACTCTTATTGCTTTTCTGTAATTTTCAAAATAATCATTTTTCATTTTATAGGAATAATACTCTAAATAGGCTAAATTATAAGTAAGGGTATCATAGTTTGATTTCATATACAGAGTTTATAATAATATTGACATTACAGATAGACAATTCAATTTGATTTATTATTAATAACAGGTGTCTATTATTTCAAAGTATAAAAAACGCGTAAAGTCTAGTTTCTTAAAAAACTATATAAATATAATAAATCAATATTATAACACGCGTAGTAATCATTACAGAGAGTCGAATCACCGGCTTCATTACAGGGTGCCAATCACATCGTCTCGTGTGAAATCATAACTCAGCGCGACGCCTGCCTTTCTCGATCTATGGGGAAGCTCCATCCATTGCGTTTAATTATAGCCCGACCCCAAGCGTTATACCTGAAGATCGTTAATCTTTCTTAAAGATATATCCCGCCTTAGAAACAGCCTTCATTCTACGCCCTCAGCGCTAATCGCTTCATGTGGCACACTAGGCACTTCAATCTAAGCCTCCGTAGATTGTCATACCGTCGCTTATTAGCGAATTACGAGTGAATCATTTTCTTATCATCACAATTACTGATCGGTTTAAAATTTGCAGATTAATTACCTAAACAATACGAATTCGTAGCACCCAAATTAAAACATTGTAATTTTGCTCATTCCTCTTATACATTTCCAACTTTGTAAGATCACTAACAATTGGCTTATAACATTGTCTTTTACATTTTCTATCTTATTTAATAGTTTTCTTTTCACATCTAAACTATCTTTGTTTTTTCAACCAAATATTTAAGTATAATTTTTTCGTAGTTCACTCTTTTTGGTTTAATGTTGTTAGGTTCCTTCAATAAAACGTCGGTTACAACAAATAACTCCATACGAATGATACGCGCGCGCGGTGTCGTCGGCAGTCAGAAGCGAAGTCTTGACTGACTGGTGGTCGGCAACCGGTTCGCGCTTGAACAGCGTAGAATACTTCTCACATAGCGAATCTGTTAGACATATCCTCGATTCAATATTATCTCGTTACAAGTTTGCAATGGAACAGTGTAAATCACCATTGCTTAACCTTTCGCGTTGTTTCACTGCATCCATATTGGAAAGTCTTTGAACTTTCCCCTCGGGCTTTAAGACGGCATCGGCTTTACGTGTCTCGATCTCAATTTCGACGTTTATGTTTATTGATTAGCGGGACGATGGCAGATTTCAATAAGCTCCATTAACCAATTTGGTTACTGGGATCTCTTGATTAAGTTTATGATGTTTCATCTCTTAGCTTAGGCTTGATTGGATTACGGATAAAGTTTAACGCTAAGTCATTCACTGGCATTAAATTGAAAATAATTTATCTCTCTTTAAGCTTTTATTAGAAAAATATGTAAATTGAACTAATTTAGTAACGTTGAAATTAATTTACTTACATGAAATTTGCGTCTGTACAATTTAAAAGTTTATTCACGGGTTGTTAATGATATGTTCTCATTGTCTATTTGTCTGTCTGAGAATTTTATTCATCAACAAAAAAATATCGTTGATAAAAAATTGATAATATCATAACGGTTCATAATTCTGCAGCAATTTATACAACATAGATTGATGTACACTTGGAAATTAAAAATCGATGGTTGAAAGAAGTCTATCGAGACCTGCTAGGGCAGAGCTCAGTGCAAGCTAGAGCGATAGAGCGGACGACTATGCAAATACCGAGCGACGCCGGCGCTGTCCGCTTTCAATTAAGTTCAGAAACTGTTTGTATTCACCTGGTGCAATCCTCTTCATATTTATCTTGACTTTATAATTTCGGAAACAGAAAATTATCCTCGGATGCTATTTATCTACATAGAAAGGCAGGCTTTCACCGATATCTCATAAAATAGTGAAAGTATGAGGTTGCGCTTGGAGTTTTATTTTCTTAGTAATATTTAATCTCATTAATACTAAATAAGAAAGCATTACAAACAATACTATCTAAAGAAAGAAAATATTATTTCTTCGCTAAAACTACTGTACACTATGTCATAAAGAGACATATATGATATATATATGGCGACAAAGGACACGCTCAGTTTGTATCACGGGATAGTCACGACCCGCGACTACTGGTTTTAATAGTGGACATTTTTTGTGGCGTGGTTCGAATAGGCCATTCATCCATTGATTCATTGTTATGTCAGTAATAAGAAAAATGTTCAGTTACATAACTCATTAATGTTAAACGAGTTAAAACGTACATACTCGTAATGATCCCCTTAAACAGTGTTCAAAACGTTTAATCACAAAAGTAAAATAGATTTTATATAGGGTAAATTGTTTGTTACAATAAAGTAAGTTGTTTTGGTAGTTTCAGCAAAATTCTTATCGGAATAAACTCTAGAAATTTAATTGTCCGTCGTAATTTATTTAAAAGTTATATATAAAATATGTATTTGGTAAGATGTGTTTCTGAAATGTAAGTTCGAAATTTCGGCAAAGTCCAGCGGACGGTGTATCCACAGACCAAGACAGTACAAATAGTGCCGGCGCGTCTGCTTCCCAATTAACTGCGGCTACTGTTTGTTTTATACTTGACGTCCTCATATTCCGTATTGAATGTTTGATTTGAAACATTTAGAAATGAGCGACTGTCTGCTACGTCCATGATGGTAATTAATGTATATGCAGTGTTTATTTATTTATTACGAACAACACTTTGAGACCTCACTTAGATTTGCCACGAGTTTTTGATGAAACTGTGCCGCTGGTTCTCAGTCCAGCGTGTAAGTTATAGAAGTGATGTAGTATATCCAAATATAAATAAAGATAAAACAATTCAGTAACATTTTCTTTTCTGTTTGTGAACCCTTTTTGTTTTGTTTGGTAGCTGTTAATGAGCTTTAATGTTATCAATGAAAAAATTGGAATACAAAACATTATTTAATTATTTTGGTCGAATTTCCCTAGGCAAATACTAGTCTATATAAAAGGGCAGTTTCCATGTCACGTTTAGGTTGATTATGGAAGACCGCTGTCGGCTATTTGCTTATATATTAATTAAGGAGGTATAATAAGCAACAAAATATAATCTGCTCAGTGTACTGCGGGAAAACGGCAGCCAAGGGCTTTGGTCTGTGAAAGATGATAGGTTTACTATCAAAACAAGTAGAATCTCATCAAGCGAGGCTATGGAGATTTATCACCAATACCAAAAAAGAGTACTTTTTTCAGGAAATACTACTTGTTGTGATTTAACTTTGTTAGAAAATTATAAGAACACAATTTATACATATATAATAAATGCACACGTCAAATTTGTTAAAAAAACTTGAATCATGTTATTGAAGTACTTATTCTACATTGCTTGTCCACAGCTTCCGAATTAAATTAATTGGATAATTCAGGCACCCCAGGCAATGATCACTTTAGCCTGAATAGCTCTGAACTTTCGTTAGACTTTACAGTTTCGTTGAATATTATAGTAATTACATTATAGTATTACATAGTAGTTACATGGGAAATTCGTTTTTGTTTCCATTTTATCTGATATAAAAAAGGATTAAGTTGACTTTACTCGTTTGTTTTCTGCGTTCTTAATCTTTATGGTCTGTGAATAGATTTAGAGTATATAAATAAACGCTGTTATCATAGTAAACATATCTTCAAATATGTTTAATTTTCGATGTGATTTATTTACTTGTAATTTATTATATATTTAATTATAATGGTATAAAAATTACAATAATGAACTTAATACAGAAATAATACATAAGTTAATCATTGATTTATTAATTAAAGAAATTAATAAAATAATAATTTATAATTAATAAATTATTCTTTATAACTATATAAGTAAGCTCCATGAAAAGTTAATAAACTTCAGAGGGGAGTGATTTCTCGATGGAAAATGAACGACTGTTAATTAAGCATGTTCTGACCGCTAAATCATAACCCTTCCGGAAACAACACAAAAAATTAATTGGGAAAAATTCAATTCGGGATAACGATAGCGAAATTAAAATCAGGGAGATTTATTATCCTTCAACCGCTGGTAATCCGTTGAGGTCGAAGGACGTTATTTTCTGAAATAAAAACGTTCCAAAATTGCTACGTTTATGCACTGCAGCATTAAAGAGGATAATGCATTCTGTGCTTGGAAGCCAGCAGTAAGATTGAAAGAAGTAAGTACTCAACAAAGTTATTTAAAACACGCTTTAAAACATCAACTTTCTGTGTTTCTTGGGAACCGTTAGGAATGAATCTGACTATGTAAGAGCGATGAAACAAAAGCTTTGTCGTGTAAAACCTATAAAGCTTATTTATTTCTCAGTTTTTTCATTGGATCTAGGTACACATAAGTTTACCTCCATGTTTTGTTTTTTTCTTTGTTTGTCTATCTCTCACATCTCAATCTATTTAAGGGAAAATTAAGATTTTGTACATATATCAAAGTTAGGGTACTAAAAGACCGATGTATACTGTAAATAAATGAATTCTGATTATAAGGTTTAACTCTGGGAGTAAATTAGAAAAGTTTATAGATATAACGTTATGTCAATTGCATTTTGTGTTATACAAATTAAAAGGACATTTTAAGTACAAATATAATTTAAAAATAGGTATATAGTTTTAAATATATTAAAGAGAATGTACAAAAATTTACTATTCTCTCTCCGTTATCCTTCATAATTAGTAAACCTAAAATAAAGAAAAGTAAACAAAATTGTCCATAAACTTTACATAAATCAGGATAGAACTCTTTTTTAAGGAAGAATTTTTCCCTGTTGTTATATGGATATGGAAAATTAAATACTCGTATTTTAAACGATTATTTTCGGAGATTAAATTGTAATTCTAAGTAATATTTAAACTATCTTCTACAAGACTCACGTATTGTACTGATAGATATTTTTTTAATAATTGAGAGACAAATGTTACCCGGGAAAAGTCAAACAAGTACCTACGAAGTGGCAAAGGCGGCGAAACCTCTAAACGTTTTAATCGTCTCCGTAAAGCAGATTTGAGGAACTTCTTCTCAATCCACAATGCGGTCTGAGATGTACAGACATGCCAACAATATCTATATAACGTTTTATGACTTTGATTATTTCGAAATTAAGCGTATTTTTGCAATTAAAGTTAATGTGTACGCTGGTTAAATTAGTTGCAGGTTGGATATTTCGTTAACGATTGACTTAGGTTAGGAATCCTATCAAGATTAATTTCGCTGGTACAAAATCAAAGAAAGGAAAGACTAAATCACAGAAAGGATATAACGTCACTGCTCCATCTCCATCACTCATTCATCATCAAAGTATACGTAGTGCTTTTCCTTTGTTTAGAGAGCAAAATTTGGCATAAAGACAAGATTTAGCGCCAACATAAGGAAGGATTTAGAAAACGTGGATTATCTAAGATCTGAAGTACTCGGATAAAGTCCTAAAGAGATCAGCCGAATTAGGTATATCATATCATACAGCCGCCTTAACACAAATAAATAATGCTGGGAAGTTTTTTTTGTGAAAAAATCAAAGTTCTTTTACTGAAGTCGATAGATTAGTTAATCTATTAGATATATGGAAATACTTTCTGAAGATAAATGTTCAACGTGATGAACATTAAAATACCTTCTGAACTTTGAAAACTAGTGAAAAGTACCTGACGTAGTACCCTATTATTTAGTCTAGGTATTAGAGACATCCAAATAACTTAGCAATAACAATAATTTATAATTATAGCTTCAGTTTAGTGTAGAACAAACTGCAATTAATGTGTCTGTGTATTATTATTCATTTATTCAATAACCAAATGTCATCATTATATAGTTTGTAAAGCTTCATAATAATCCGCACAATAATTATATATTCTATTTGGTTCAATGTAGAAACAAGAACGTAAACATCGTAAAGCTGAAACAGTAGAGGAAAGCTGGTAAACAAGATTATTTCCCAGAACTCAAGACAAAAGCGTTTAAAGAGTTTGCAACAAAATTTCATAGCAGGTTTATTTAATTTCGTTACGTGAATATTTTATTTCAGTTCTTGTTCGTTGAGTATTTGTGTTTGTTAAATTTTGACACAGGATTAGACGAACCATTACGATCAAATAGGTAAGTGGACGCTGGTACTAATAAAGGCATATGTGACACAATGTCTATTAGAATGTAGTGTGGTACTCGCTGTTCATTTGGGTTTGATTTTGAGAAAGGTGCTAGCTAAGGAAGTAAGAAAAGAACCAACTTTTTTATGACCTCCCTCTAAAATCATCTGATGTGACGTCCATGCCTTTTCTTTATTCAACAGGATGCACCACGAACGAGCAAGAAAACTTTCCTGAAATTAAAGTTACGTTTAATTATTTTCAATACAGAATACTCTCCTATCGGTAAACAAATATTAAGTAATCACACACGAATTATTCGTATTTGTTACTTGGTTTGATTAGGTGATTTATATATATAAATCATCTCTTTTTTATTAAGCATTTTATTACTGTTTTACGTAGATTACATACAATTTAATCTTCTACGAGAATCGCTGTGTGCTCTGTAGAACTGAATGAAATTGTGAATTGCAGTTTCTGAGATTATCGTGTTCGGACAGACACTTTTCATGCTACGTAATGATTATAAATAGTTTTGCTGCAGCGTTCAATTTGGTCGACAGAATAATACCTAAACCATTGTTTGTGAGCAGACGGTTTTATGAGTTGTTCAAATTCAGTGCACTTTTATTATTGTGAACGTCCGGACTTAGACACTAACCGCTCATATATTTAAAATATAAATTATTTACTCTCATAAGTCTGTTATCCATATTAATGTGGATATACTTTTCTCAAATAGTAGGAATAAATCAAATATGGAATTTTAAAGTTAACAATATTATTAATAAGACAAAGTATAAGTCAATATAAGTTGAGTTTGGTTCTGTGTTTGTTACATTAAGTTGGCTTGTAATGTGTTTTGAGTACGGAAATTGATATTAATCTCGTACATACTTTAAAATTTAAAGTTATTGATTTAGTTTTTTTTTTTTTAATTTAAAAGACAATACAAGTATCAAGTGTTATAGTTGATATTATCGTTAGACCCCTTCGATAATTTTTGTAAAGATCCTGCTGAGAGCGACACTTTAAATGTTTTTTCAAAAGTCTGTCTCCATTTGACCAATACCTTTTAAATCGAGGTGACCCGGTTTAATTTGCATTGCTTCAAGTAAATCGTTGTCTCATTAAAATGTTCGTAATTTGTGCGGTTAACTCTGTCCAATAACTTACTCAGTCTGCCCGCAGATTAATAGCCATGAAGCCTACAATAAATAATGTCAGATAACGTACCGATGACTAAGTGGATCCCATTATGCTAAACTGCTACTATTTCTTTACAAACTATTCCAAGGATGGCTACTTTTATCTGGTTACATATTTCACAAACGCGTTTCTGTATTCCGAACGCGTTGCACCGCTGTGATTTAGTGAAGGGTTTGTGGCGTAAGGGTTCGATAATATCTGCAATATCCTATTTACTTTATTCAGTGATAAGGATGTCGATTGTAGTATAAAATTTACATTATGTTTCTAAAAATGCTTGACCCCCCGTAGAACATACGACTTTATTATTTTCTTACTCTCTATTGAATAAAGCGTTTTTATATTTTTCTACGTAGGGTATAACTCTGTTAATTATTCAACAAGTAATACATGATATATTTATTATGAATGAATTGATAGTTTTGGCTGTAAAATTAAATATTTAGTTTATTTCAATATTTTTATTTCAAATCTTAAGTGTAAGTTGATTAAAGTAAAATTTTAAAGAAATTCAAGGTTGTAACGTGAAAAATATGTCAGCTCATATTAGCTGTCAGGTCTTATTGTATTTACTAAAATTATTATTATTAAAGATAGATTAAAGTCACTTGCTAGCTGTAACAATTTCTCAACTTGTTGAATTGAATGAGTTCAGGAAAAACTCCTAAGTGTTAATTATTCGATATTTGTGAAGTAAACTTATGATCTTTCTATGTTAAG
>DWPT01002292.1:0-16470 GCA_018251895.1 Agathymus mariae mariae | reverse complement strand
TCAAATATCGTGCCCGTGATGAATTATCTGTGGTGTTTATAAATATATATTTACGCTACACAATAATTTGTTTTTACGTACGACAACAATATGGTGGCGATTGGAACCGTCAAATATCGTGCCCGTGATGAATTATCTGTGGTGTTTATAAATATATATTTACGCTACACAATAATTTGTTTTTACTTTAGGTACATTTCTATTCAAGAATTGGCACTTTTTATTGGGTTAGAATTTCAGTAAGATAAATATAAACGTAAGTAACATTTATTTAGTTATTACTCCGACATATTACCATATATTGACGTTTGACATGCGTATGACATGACATAACGTATTATATCAATAACAGTCATATACATATGACTGACTGACTATCCGCCATCCGCCATAACGTTTCAGTGCTACAATATGTTATTCACAAATTAAATTATTGACACTAAACCAAGCCGAAATCTAGAATTTGTGTAATAAGGAATGCTTTGGATGAATATGATCTACTTTCTACAGTTCGTACATGGCTCCGCCCAGGCTTCATACATTTGTGAAACATCTCCTTTGACAATAGATTGAATGTACAGACAAACAGATACATCAGATTTATATAACAACATAGTTCGAGTTGATAATTGGTAATTCAATAAAGTAACGTTTTCATAACCATTCGCCGTGCTGGGTTTATTTTTTCTTGAACAACCTGCCCATGATTTTTTAATGTAAAAAACAGAGGAGAGGAGGCCGGGCACCTCTGAAATGGTAAAATATTTTTTCAAATAGGCACCGCATTACGGAGATTACTCTTCGCACACACATTTAAAACATAAAATTCCACTGTTAATAATACTGCTAAGTATATGACTAGAGTGTTGGCAACCCGTACCACGACAATTTCGGGGCGCTCTCTGCCAGTTTTCGTCAAACCAATGACTCCCCCACTGGTTTCCTATAAAAAAAAGTGTCATTCCTGTCAGGGAGCGCTAGAGCATCATTACGGTAACAGGCTTCAATGTACGACGTCATGGCTACATCTAATCATCTTTATTGTGCAGTGATTTGTTTAATATACTATGTAAGATGTATCAATTACTAAAATATTAGTGATTCATCCAGTCTGGTTCATCTACTTATGGGCTTTAGTTAACATCAGATGGTCCAATAGATGTTGTTGAATGATATATATATAAATCATTATTGTTTCTTTACTTGACGACAGCTCATTGTCTCGATAATATCGTCTCAAGAAAACAAATAAAATATATAGTGTGAATATGACCGTTATCGATCGTCTCGTTCAATAGTTACATAATAATTACTAATAAAATAATATATTAAACAAGTCACTGTTGCAGGTCTTGACCAAATATTGCTAATATCAAACTGCTACTATTAGCTACTTACGGGGACAGAGTGCTTGCAAGCGAACGTTCACATATAGAGGCAATACAATCCTTTCTATAATGCTTCAGTCGAAGCGTATATAGTATGACAATGATAAATAACATTTGAGCGGAAAACCATTTTGGATCCCATCGTACCGGAGAACGCGTTCATTACTGGTAAAGAGATGAAATCACTGAGGCGGCAAGCAAGCAAGCAGCAAGTACCGTTACATCATTTGGTCCACACGCAGTGTGACACAAAATAGCAGTGTTTTGTAGGTGTTTACTTAAATTAGAAGTTTATTAATATTAAATTATGTTATTATTTAAGCTATTAAAACCGCTAAGTATTGTCTTGGCGCCCAGCGCGAACATTGCAGTAGGAAGCGCAAATAATAATACTTTATTTAAAATAATAAGTAATAGTTTTTAATAATAAGTCACACTAGAATGATATATGTAAATAAACTATAGCTTTATTTTAAATTAAATGTGTGATTCACTTACTGTTCACTTTTTAGTACCATTTTGTAGTATTCGTTTTTCAAATCGGAATCTTCTTATTTAGGTTTCTTTTTATTGCGCTTTGTTGAAATCGGACACTTCTGAGGTTTTTTTTATATTACAAATCGGCTATTTGAACTAAATTTTACGCAAAGCCCTACCACCAAGCAGGCTGGCTTCTGTCTCGTCTTACGACACCCTGTTCTGCCACCATGGGATTGGGGGGAGTAATCTAGGCCGCCCCATAACGGCCATAATTTTCTACCTGAATATTAAGATGGAAAATCTCAGTTATCAATCTCTTATCACGGTGTAACTAATTCAATGTATCTTTTGAATATCTGTAGCGCACAAGGCCACCATCTACGAGTGTGACCCAAACCAAATTCTCCTTTATCATGATACACTCAGATAAACAAACAATACAACGGCGGCATGCTTTTCATAAGAGGTCACTGGACCTTGTACCAGTTAGTTAAGTAAGATTTTTTACCTACCTGGCTACTCATTACATCATTTCGAAATTTAACAATCACAAATTTAATACGTATTTAGGTTTCAATGTCATAATAAGAAAAAATAAACTAGACAGATTATTGGTTCAGCTTGTGATCCAGACTAATGTTAGGAACCGGTAAGCCAACGGGGGTTAGGAGGTCACACGGACTACGATAATAACATACGTACCGCTCCAGTTAGTGATCCGTGAACTGACCAGCGCCGCATCTTGTGGAGGTCAGTGGAAATATTGACGGAGTTTTGTTTCTTATCACCGTTTATTCTCTGAAAAATACTGTCTGTGCGCGTGATATTTTGGCAACACTGGAAAAAAGGGGAGGAGTACGAAGGGCGCACCGTCCGTCATACTGACATAAATTTTTTTCTCTCTTCATACTCGTTAACGAACCTGATCGCCTTAGTAATTTTAAATCAAACTGTGAAAAACTGGAAATACAATTCATCAAACAGTCAACGAATTGTATTAGAACCATCTCACCATCAACACCATACACAAACAAATACAAAGTAAACGAATTGCAAATTAAGTGAACAAATCGACAGGTGCAAATAGGCTTCACCGTGCTCTCGACAAGTATATTCCGGACACTATACTCATACTCATAAGTATACACCGTAAACCAGACCTGTAGTCCAAGTATGATTGTATATTAATTTAATAATGGTTCATACAGTCCACTATTTAGTTTGTTCTCATCCGAAAAATACTGGCAGCAACACCCTGTCAATATTTCTTTATATATTCTGCTCACTACACCGTGTGTACAGCCAGTATATTAGAAGTGTAGCTCCCAGCACGATGACCATTGTGTTCGTAATTTGATGCCAAATTTCTCCTCAAGCCTTATTTATCTCGTCAGCGGCGGTCTGTACGATCGCAACTTCTTTTTTAGTAGTAAAATCACGCATTTTCAAAATGTCAAATCGACACTAGCTACACACGTTAGGATTCGTTTCACTTTGTCACCTTATATGACAGAAACGTTAAAGCACTCCGATGTCGAACTTGTTGATCGGTTAAAAAAGTACTCCTTTTATTGAAATGGGATTGTATATTCTGGCACGGTCGCCATGCGAGGTTGGGAGCCGTGGTGATAAAGAGAAAATTCCGATATACTAACTTTATTATAACTAAGCATACTATACATATATTTCTTATGAACTACAACAACTCAATATTATTATTATTCTATTATATTATTCACCATCGAACCATTTTAGTCATCCGAAATAGCAATGTTACTTATACATTATATAAATTAAATTAATTGCTCATGTCTTCGGGGTGCAAAAGGTAACTTCGTAATATCAGGGGGAACATATTAGTAAAAAGGGATGGAAGTCTTCAACTCTCCACTTTCATGTTATCATTACAACCCATAATTGTCCTACTATTATGGTCGAATCTCCTTTCTCAATGAGAGGGGTGCAGGCCATTGTCCGCCACGCTGACCAAGAGCGGGTTGTCAGACTTCACATACATTTGAAAGCATCACTATTACGTGAGCAGGTTTCCCCATGTTTTCTCTCATCGAGGTGAGTGATCACAATTTGTGATATGCACATAATTTGAAAAATTACGGGTGTAGCGGGAATCGAACTAGACTATCCGGTACACCGACGTTCAAACTACTAAGCAATTACTGCTACTTTTCTGTCAAAGTTTATTCCAGTTCCAAACTAAAATTACGTTTCGTTTGTCTATATGGAATACCCATGTAAATAACATATAGTGATCAAAAAACCTTTCAAAGATATTACGGCGGGTTGTTGTACTACTGTAACAAGTTTTCTGTAACCAGAGATACTGTACCCAAGTGAGAAATGGATTTAATGAAAATGTCACCCGAGAAGTAAGAATGTTGCGCAATATCTCAGAATCTGATTTCTAATCCTATAATTCTCTGAAATCACAGCTTTATCGAGCGAGCGAATGATTCGTTTGTTGTCTATTAAACTGTAGAATTAACACATTACGATTCTCATTGAGGAGCAAAAGTAGCACACCAAAAATGAATACAAGATGATTGGATTCTTAAAGGGTAAATTAAATAACAAATCTAATTTACTCGAATGACGGGAAAGGAGCGCCAAGTCGAATAACGCAGAGTATTTGAATAAGGCAGAGTTTGCATATAACAAATGAAATCGTTCCGAAACACATTCAGAAGCGACAACAGATGTAGTTTTAAACAAAGGTGTTTTATTATAGCGTAAAAGGCCGACAAAAACGCAGACAGGCCACCCTATGGTAAGTAGGCAGCGTCACCCATGAACATAGACAATCGCGCAGGAGTCCACTTTTTACAAGATTTTTAAATCACTCCACATTATAACGCTCCAAGAAGACCTCAGGCGGAAGTTTGCTCTGTAATTTGCATGTGCAGTAAAAAAGATTGTAAAAATCGGAGAGCAGACAATTGTCACGAATTCGGTGTCGATGTGAATAGAACTTCAGTCTTTGGCGAGTGGTACTATGATGGAAGAGTGATATATGCACCGAGTGGAATAGTTCTTCGGAGCACTCACCATTATTATATTGATAACATACACAAAGGGAACCTAGATCCTCCTAAGGCTTAAGGATTTTATCTTTTCGGTTAGTCGTGGGTCGTTAACGACTTAACCTTCCCCCTTTTCGTTCGTCGTCAAATAGATGAAGCTGGTAGTTTGGCGCCCCAGCTCAAAGATGAGAGCAATATTCCATGACTCACACTGACTGTAGGACGTCAAATCTTTGAGACGCTAACTTAGTTTTATCTATATCACGCCGATACCGCTGTTTCTTTTTGTTACATATGTATGATATAACTGTTTGTTTAATTTAATTGACCAATGCAATCTTCATAAAGTTACTGCTACAAGGGGTTTCATGAGAATATGTGTCCAAGTCAACGTCCCTTGCTCGTGGTGTACTGTTATGAACAACGCAAAGCAAAGTAGTGAAGCCTGGTCCTCTCCATAGTCGTTGCTAAGTACTGAACAACCAGTTTAATCAGTATGGTACTGGCACATAGTGAAAGGGTTCTGAATTGTAACATGCTATGCTGTTACGAATGCAGGGCTTTCACTTTATTTATTTTTTCAGTTCCTTGACTCTGAACCACAATTTTTTCTGGCATCGAACACTTTTCAGCGACAATTTCATCTTGATCTTGATCGAGTGCTATAAAAATTATTTTATGTAACTTAGTGTTTTTTTCTTTATAACTCGTACTCGGACGATGTCTTCGTTCTCAGCCAATACAAACATAATAAAACGTTTCAAATTCTATTAAGTTTACACGATTGTCTTATGCAGCAAATGTCGCAGTTTATCACAAAATCTTCATAAGAACAAGAATAAAATAATTATGTTTAAATATAAATATATAAAATTAGTTAAAAATTTAAGACTTATTCACTTGTCTTGTATTTTTTATTATTTATTATACTTCATTGCATGTGTTTGCATTGCATTGTTTTGTGTGTACTTTTTCTCTAAATCCTTGCTACATTATTGAACTTTTCTCCTTATAACCACCCTCTATGTGATATGTTTCTGCCTCCGTACCTAATAACATTATCATCACTCTTGATGTACAATCGAGTTATTGTGATATATTAAATTATTCTTTCCCGTGAAATATTACATCTGTCAGCACTCTAGTCACTTTGTTTCGGCGTGCCTTGATCGATTTCTATGTCAATGTTTTTTTTCTATATTTATGGATTATGAACTCCATGTCACACGGAACGGAATAAATATTATTTAAAGTGTTGAACAATGTTAAATTATTATCAGAGGATGTGTTTACCACTGTCTATGGCAAGCACGTACAAACACAGGTTTGTCTAAATAAACAAAAACAATTTTCAAATCAACAAACAGCATAAAGATCGTGATACAATGATTTCTAAATAATTAGCTACTTTGAAATCAGCTAATTAGCAACAGAGATTTACGGCAGGTTAAATGTGCTGTTAAGATAACTAATTTATATTGGATAGCGTTGTACTCTGTCAGTGTTAATTTAGTATAAGACTAACGGCCCGCCCCAACTTCGTTCTGGTTTAACAATAATACAACTTTCTTCCATACCTTCTTCTCAATTCCTGGTCGACAACGCATCAGCAATACCTTTGATCTTATTGATGTCCATGGGCGACGGTGACCACTTACCATCAGATGGCTCGTCTGCTCGTTTGTCGGCTATTACCATAAAAAAATAAAATACATAACTATTTATTGTTATTCTGCTGTATATTCTATATTCCGCTACATAATTCGGAAAACAAATACATAGCTGTGCTTGGTTCAATTGAACAAATGTCTATATGTACAAAAATAATGTTATTATATTAGAGGATTATAACTAGTGTTTGTGTACCAATTTTGTGTTCAGTTATTATGAACACTTCATAGGCATCTGTGAACTCCTTCAATATAACGCTGTCCCCGACTGTGACTATATACAGCTGGCGTTAGTGCTGACGGCGCCACCGATGAGGGCCTGCAGTCCGTGGACGCATACCACCCGCCGCTCGCTGACAGCGTCACCGTCGCGTCCGCCGCGCCGCTCACACCCTTAGCCAGTTCCATCTGTTGGCGAACATGAATAAAATATGAACAGGGGAATTTTAATAACGAATATAACAAACTGTGGCACCTGCTGAGAAACAGACTGCAGTTATATGAATTTAATTGACGATCCAGATGTCGTTGTAGATTACTTGTACGATAAAATCAACGAGTTTTCTTTTTCAGCGCATATCACTAAGGACACAAAATCTCGAAAATACTAGAACTTATAGGACGTGTAGGCGTGAGGCGGGTGGCCGCACGTCTGCCTCTGACGCGCCTGGACGTTTAGCCAGATGGCATCCCACTTTTTTCATATTTAGGGTTTGCCATCTCATATTTGATAAGTTTCTATTGTACGTCCTTAATATCGGCTTTGCAACCGCGATGTTTCCAAACCGGGGGAAACACCAGAGTGGTGCCGGTGCCACTGGTTTGCCCGGTGAGAAGACCCCAAACTCCAACCACCAACCAAAAACCAATTAGAGGCCAGTGGCAAAACTTGCTGCATAATTATGATGATACTGTTCCGATGTTCCATGCTCACCTTCAAGCGCGCTCTTATCCCGCGTCCTAGTTATATCTCATCAAGGACGAACTACTGTGGCGCGTATTTTAGGTTAAAGAATTTAATTCACCTCTGATTTTTCGGGATTATATAACCAAAACATGCAAAAAGCTCACAGGAAATTGGGATTCATTTTATGACAATCAAACGGCTTCATTAACATCGGAGCTGTGAGTGCTGCATACGAACTCGAAGTAAAAGTTATGGGCTATCGTCAACTGGACTCGCGGAGAGACGTCACTGTTCAAGTACCTGTTGAAAGTACTGACGGATGAAGACTTAAACAATATTCCATTAGTATTGTTTAACTGCTAATAATAACATATATTTAATGGTACGCACACGTTGTATTGTGACGAGCGCTGAAATATTATTTGAAATATTAATTATACGTAGTACCTAGACAAACGCATCGGGGCCGCCGGTGTGGACCGAGGAGTCTGGACTCGCGCTAGTTTTCAACACTAATATAGCGTGAACTAAGTAATCATAGACCTGTAGTCATATAACCTACGTATGTATGTACTATAATAAACTGATGAATAAGTCAAACTCGTTGTAAACCATCACAAATCTTATTTGGAAATCTGTTTGCCACTCCGGTTTTGCCTTTACTCAAAAGATTTGATCAGAACTCAATTTAACTCATGACAAACTGTTTGCTCACTTAAATTAAAAGTAAGCAAACTGCTCTCGAAAATCAATCTCATTATTGGTGCTATCAAATATTAATGGAGACGCCATTTAATTTATATGATAATCAAGAGTCTGCTTCATCTTACGTTTCTGTGAATCTATCTCTCTGTTAATAGCAAAATATTTTGAACTGTTTGGATCAACCACTTTTTAGCAATTTAAATGTAGAGCAGTAAAAAACTGATGAATCGATAATTTAAAAAAAGTTGGCAAGAAAGAAATGTTTGTCATGGTATTCGAAATTAAATAAACATTATTTTTTCGATTCCTTTGGACTTCGAATTTAGCACGTTAAAATAATAAGAAAATCGAATGTTTTATCTAATTTTATAACATATTGTTACAACTGAAACTTTATATTTTACAACCATTAAAATTAATCTATTTTTTAACATTCATGGACAAACGGCACTCCGCTTACAAAATTCTTACGAAACGTACGTACAAGTGTAAAACTTATCCACAAATCTTGGGAAGGCATGTAGAATTTTCTGGTATTTAGGTTTCTTACCTAAATATTGTAAAATACTGGGGCAGCAAGGATTTAGTTTCCCGGACGAGTAACTGGCGTTCAATCTACCACACCGCCTGTTACACGTACGCTAAATGTATTAATTTATTTCTGTATTTTAAACAGATTATTTTGGAAGTATGCTCACCGATATCTCAGACTGGTGATTTTATTTTATATGAAAATGTACAGTACCTAAATATTTCATGAATACTGTGAAGATGAGGTGCTGAGGTCCGGAGATAGATAATGGAAATCATTATTAGATTATAACTTTTTAAACCTAATCTAACTTGATATTAAAAAGGTATAATTGAAAAATATATTCAGACTTTATAAAGCAAACTCCTACTACAACTAAAGCAAAAACTGGTTGACTGTATATTTCGGTCTATAGACGAATTGAAATGTATTATTTTTTTATGAATTGTATGTACTTTTATGAATTGTATTGAATTATTATCACTAAATTCTCATTATTTTGTATAATACAAAGAAAGGAGTTAATTGAAAATTACAATTGTTTCGATAAATAAAATAAAATAAAGGCTTACACACTCACACTCACACCCCCGCTGTAGGATACCCTGTGTTTCGATCGTACCTCTATCGCTTGTTCCGCGCTCTCTCTTGCACTCTCGTCTCAGGTGGAACGTGTCAATGAGTCATGCTTTTTCGTGTGTGCAGCCGGCGTTCATCGATTTATAAGACGTTATCACATCGAAAATTTTCCGATTCAGTTGAATAAAGGAATCTACTTACCTAATCTCCCACCAATCATATTAGAGAAATAAAAATATCAATTTGGAATGCCATACAAAATGGAATGCCATTCGGTCGGGCATCCACGGTCTTCATGTGCTCGTCCGACACGCCGCTCCGCTGCTGTCTGAGCCTCCTACCCCAAGAGGGGTCGCACCCTATGAAGGCTTACAGACCGCAAGCCTAAAGCCAACCTCAGGTGGTGTTTAGGACTGTTGTGCAGATAATTCACTGGTTATAAGTTGGTGTCATATTTATCTCGCATCGATACCATCTTCCGTATTTTATAAATATGTAACTTGCGTTATCACGATAGCCGGGGGTAGATTGGTTATTCATGTTTTGTTTAGGTACTTCGCACGGCTAACTCGTACGCTGTATTTTAAAGATCTGATGAAAGTAGAAAAATCGCTTTTTAGCGCTAAGACTGACTATTATTTTATCATATTCGTGCTATGATGCACAATAAGGAGTTTTATTACAATTATTATGCTGAATTTTTTCTAAACATTAAAAATAACATGAAATAAATCGATGTAAATGTTCCTAAAGTCGTTCGTACGCTCGAGGTTCTAGATTAATTTTTACAAACGAGATATAGCGTTTCTACACTGTAAATAAATGTCCGATAGTCACTTGGATACCCGTGATGTAGAACCACTAAGAGAAACCAATTAATAGGACAAAACATCGAAGGTTAACGCCGGAAATTAGCCCCGATAATGTGGATCCATGAATAAATATTTGAAGTACCCTGAAATGGTATTTTGGACGTTTCAATAACTTAATATCAAGTAATTAATCGCTTCAGACAATAAAGTAATGTAAACCCACCTCAGTAACGGTCCATTAATGTACCTCTCCTATCATACATTTTTCTCAGATCAATAATGTAAAAAGTATGTATTGAGTTTACGATTTCTCGAGTATAATGAAACAATCTCAAATTTATGGTTAAAAATAAACCTTTCATTTAGGGTATGAAATTAAAGCGACAAGTTAACATAAAATATTACATTTCATTATTAATATAAAACAAAATAACTGTTTATTTCAATAATACTCAGATCAGAACTTCCTTTGTTTCAGATTAAAATGAATCCAAACAAATTAACAACATGGACCAAGCGTTTGTCAATGGCATGAGAGACAGAATACTATCATGCGTCCCGGCCCGACCTGGTTTGCAACCTCAACGCTATTCATCTGTTTCCAGTACTCCGAAACGATGTACAGCATAGAAAGCCGTCAGATAAACCCAAGCGCCAAGCATCACCACAGACACAGACACAAGACTACTGGACCACCGTTTCCGAATCTCCAGAAATTCAGCTACTATTACGAACCTGTCATCGATCTTAAAGAAAAAACTTATCTAGACAGAAGTCTCGTCGGTTACGAAATAGTTTCCTTGGACAATGAGAAGAAAAATAGTTGGATTCAGAACCATGATTGGATGAACATGTCGAACGATCAGGTCAGTGAGTTAAAGGAAAAAAAACTCCATCAACATTGGCCCATAAAGAGGGAAGCGGTTATCGAAGGAGACTTAGTGCTCGGAGGTTTAATGATGGTACATGAGAGGTCAGACAGTATGACGTGTGGACCGGTGATGCCTCAAGGTGGAGTCCAAGCGTTGGAGACGATGTTGTATACATTAGATATAATAAACAACAAGCTCAAATTGATACCTGGTGTGAAGATTGGAGCACATGTACTGGACGACTGTGATAGGGACACTTACGGATTAGAGATGGCCGTAGATTTCATCAAAGGTAAGATTTTCATGTGAACAGTAATGACTTATTTACTGTTAATAAATTATCGCTTTTTTGTTGCAGTAAGAAACTGCATAACTATATAAAAGACTAACACACCTACATCAGACCTTACACAGTCATTTTATTTACTCTGTATAGAAAAAAAAACCATCAAAAAAATTCTACACAGCAAACAACAGAATTACAAATTGAATATCTAATTGGAGCATAACCAGTACTTTGAAGCACATTCATCAATGTATTCATATTTCATTATTAAATTTCCAATGATAAACGGCCAATTAATCGTGCCAATACGATACTCGAAAATTAATATTCGCTGACACGTTATTCTTTTTCAATTTTAATGGATAATTTTTGATGTCCTATACGGTTTTTTTTTCACAAAGTCGAAAATGATCAATGGTATAATATTTTATCTCGAACATTATAAAAAATCGGACGGTGGATAGACATAATTCATAAAATAATAGTTGAACTCCCAGCTGCCTTCTCAGCTAGCATGCATGACCATTTACCATCGTCCTCGGTATGATCTTGTGGACTATGGACATAAAAATAACTATGAACATTTGGAACGAGGACGTCGCATTAATAAATAATGGTATTGAGTGGAGCTGGTGGCTAAGCCAAACGAGGAATTTTCTTACAATGCATCTGTTGTGTATAACTTTAACTATATTTTATTTTTTTATAACCTTGATGACAGTGTCAAATACTGAATGGTCATTTGTATCAATTAAGTAATGCAATAGCCCTGTACCAATAACCACCACCGAATTAGTACATATATCCTGACCTTTTCGATTAAGTCTTTCACATCGGTCCTTAGTAAAAAAACTACGACACTATTTCTAGCTTTAGTTACATCCATTGTGATGATTCTGTATATCGGTTATTACTGGCCCTCGCTGCCGAAGGAGCGGTAAGGAGCCAGGCATACATTTATATTACAGATAATAGGTTTTACAGTTTCGATCATCGGTTCTCACGATGTCTCTTTTGTGTATGTCCATGCCAATCGCAACCCTGAGAATCTTCCTGCGGAGGTGTTAGTCTGTGAGCATTTATTTATATCAGTTATTTCTGACTGCATTTCATCTTAACATTTCCTTCGTTGGACAAAGAGCGTTCGTACATTGTTACAAGATTGGATAATAATATTGTCATGCTAGTAATTTCGCTTCACGTTATTATGTGAACGAAAAAACGTACCACGAAACAAATTGAATCAAAATATCTATGAAGCGGGTGGAATGAGTTCTGTTTCGGCATTCAACCGTTTAATATCGAACGTTTTTCACGTTTTATGTATTGTGTCTAACGGATAACACGGTGTGCGAAAAGGGGTTCCAATACATGAGCGAGGAATAAAATAATTTACACTTAATAACAATTTTGCTTATGCCTGTGTACTATTAAAATATAAGCATATATGTGTATGAGAGTCTGCTTTATATATATATATAGGAGTAGGTACAATACAGCAGAGTATGAAGCCTTCCCCAACTAGATGGGGGAATTTGAGCTCACCCAAAACGTAGCACTAGGACCTACAACGAAAGGGATATGACATTACACATTGACGACCCCATAGCCCAGTTGGTAGTGACAGTGCCTGCCGAGCGAGGGTTCCCGGATTCGATTCCCGCTCCGGGTAAACATTTATGTGACAGATAAATGTTTGTTCTCGGGTCTTGAGTGTTTGGGATGTCATATTTGTGTATGTCCATGCCATTCGCAACACAGGGTATGCTACAGCGGGTGTGTGAGAGTAGTATAAACGTTTAAAAAAATCTTACGTCTTCAATGATTTCAAAGTGCACAAGCTGAGGTGGTTAGCTTAAATTCGTGGATGGAGAAAGTCATACCTTTAGCAGCTTAACAACTGTTGTGTAATAGACGTGACTAATTGTTGGATACTCTTTCCCAAGACTGTGCTTAAGAAAATTTTACTTCTACCGGTCACCCATCAAATTCCCTGACACAGTCACGTCGTTGGGACTATTTAATAACGTAAACATAAAATAACTTGAAAAACACCACATATACATTTTCTAAGTATTACAATTGAGTTGGTATTTGAAACAAATAAGGGTAATAAAGTTGGCTGTTCAAAGGCAGAATTTACCAGGAGCTAAAAATTATAAAGAATAATAAAAAAATAAAAAAGCATGACCTAACAGAAGGACACGAGGTACTGAGTAACAAATATAAACCACTCACAGTAGTTACCTGAGTACAGAGAAGGCAGAACTACGGCTAACTCTGTTGTAATAGAATTTATATTTGATAACCCCAACCTAAGTGCCTTTAAATATAATTAAAGTATCGTTTGTAAATTCTGGGCGGCTTACAAAGGTATCCCACGCGTAATTTGATTGGATATAGTGAATTTCTAAATAATAGTGACTACTATTTTGTAACATTGCGCAATGAATTATGACTGCTCAGGGTGAAAAGGGTCGAAGTGTAATCTGTGTTCACATGTCATTAGGAGCCATACCAAGTGAAGCAGTAAGTATTATGTCGTATATTAACTGACCGTAGTATGTATATCAATTGTTTTGGGTTATAATGTGCTCCATCCATATTTGTGCTCAAAACAATTTGCTTTGGTTGTGGTCAAATGAATGTGATGTTGAACGGCGGAAGTGGAACTAGCGCCCGACTCCTTTTGCTAGTCGCTTAGGTCCTATGGATATTACGTACCTTGTAGAATCTATCGCAAGATCCAGTTATATATATATATGGTATCCTGGTTGCTTCTTAGTCGGCCACATTTCGCTAATGCCTTGGGTGTTATGATGCGTATACAACGCAGTGACCGTTTACCATAAGGTGGCTCATAGGTAGTTATCGGTTATTAACATAAAAAAAACTTACCTCAAACAGATCAATAACTTTATTCAAGGACTCATGTTATATATACTTTAATTTAGCTAATATATGATAATAATAATATATGATATTTTTTTTCCAATCCTCAGATGGAACACCTCGTTCATGACCGTCACTAACTCTAAACACATTTCTTACCGAGTGTTAGATTTGCTGATCGGTTCCACTGGAATGATTACAGATTGCAAAATTGATAATCACATCGTACATTAGGAAATGCAGATCTTAAATATGTTCGGCTGTAAAAAGGGATTATATCGTTGGAATCAGTATTAAAAAAAATTCATTTCACATACAGCTGCCCTTGTAGTATGCTAATGTGTACTACCCATATAAGTTATTTAAAAAGTTAGTTCAGCATTCTTTTACGGGGCTCGGAGTTTGTTTTTACAACATGGTTCTAAAGTTAATACTTGGGTTGCCTCTTGGAACTTTTAAGTGACCATTAAAGCACAGCTTACAGGTAAAGGATATTATGGTATAAACGAATATATTAATGACAACATGCTTGGAAATAATAGTGACGAAACCAGTTCTGCACAGGTTTAAACTTACTTTATAATTACCATGTGTTGTTTTAAAAGATGTGTGAAGGAATTTCTTTCATCGTATCTTCTCCTTAATGTTAAAGCACCTTTCCGAAACGGTAGTAAAAATAAAAAATGACGTGCTTAAGTGTTTTTATAGAATACCTTAATTATTAAATGATTTTGAATATAAATTTTAATTTGAACTTATAGATCGAAAAGTTTCTAAAAGCATTTCGGTCCAGCGTAGAGTTTCTAGGTGTGCCAGGCTTAATACAGTCGGCTTTTGTTTCAGACTTTATCTAAAATCACATTTCATTATTATTAAAGAAGAAAGAAATTGTGACATTTTCTCAGTTTAATCATAACTCAATAAAAGAATTTCCGACACTTAATTTAGAATGCGACAAACAGAGCTAAATATTTTTCTTAGCAAAGACTCAAGTGCTGACAAGCTACGAACAATGAAGTACACAACTTTAGAATTTCAAGCGAAATAGAAGCGAATTTCAGTTCAATTAGTTAATTAAACTGGTGTAAGTCAAAATTATAATTATTGACTAATAAATATGACATCACAGTTGTCACAAGGATGTCCATCTCATAATGTAATAATTTCATAATGTAATAATAACAATTCGTTATTCACAGGTTCTATTAGCAACATAGATGATGCGGAGTACGCCTGCAACGCGACAGCGGTGCGCAAGGTGATATCGGGCGTCGTGGGCGCTGCTTCTAGTGTCACCTCAGTGCAAGTCGCTAACTTGTTACGACTATTTAAAATACCCCAAGTGAGTACTATCACGTCAATAGCAATTTTAAATAACCCACCATAGATGACCATGTTTCACTTCACAACAGGGCTTGACTTTTAATTTTCCCAGGGTTCTATTTTGAATCGACAATAACCTAATGCGAAGGAGATTTGTTGAATTATCTGCAGTAGTAGGACTCATTTGCATCTTTATATTTTGTTTGAACGTGTAATATTTTGTATTATGTAAGGTAATGTGGGAAAAATTATTTTAAGAGCCCAGAGGCACGTCAAATAGTCTTCTTAACGGATAGTATTACAGCATATTTCTTGACCACTCTGTATGATTTTTTTAAAACTAACTTCGTATGAAGAGCTTTGAATAAAAGCACAATCATATATACACGTGACAAATTTTTAGTGGCGTATGATACCAGGATAGAAGAGAGTTCTGAAGAAGTAAGCAGGTTTTCCTCATGAACAGACTGTAATATTTAGATTCTAATTTCACTAACAGAATACAGTCTAGCTCGGGCTAAAAATATAAAAATAAATAAACAGTTTATTTGAAATGCGCTAACATTTTTGCCTTGTTATTTTTTGCCAATTTTTAAATGCCAGGGTTACATGATGTTAGTGACATGAAACACTTCACAAAACCGTAATAACGATGTTTATATCCCTGCTTATATTACGAAACGGTGTTCGTTATAAAAAAGGAAACAAATATCAAATCACAATTTATTATATTAATGAATATAATGATTCATAATATCTATCCTATGTTCTAAGTGTCGTCAACTTTTTTTTTAAATTGAACAATTTTATTATTCTAATTTATACAGGCGCACTAAAAGTTTCCGGAATCATAAATAAAAAAATACTATTAATGGTCAAAAATGAATTTATTGTTTCGCAAAATATTCTCCCTTTGCGCCAAATGCATTTTTTATACGATTGAACCAATTTTGAAAACATTTTTGCCACTCCTCCGGGGTGACGTC